>VDFB02010506.1:0-59497 GCA_007258455.2 Sequoia sempervirens
ATATATATATATATATATATATATATATATATATATATATATATATATATATATATATATATATATATATATATGAAAGGTATAATTCATATTAAAAAAATTTACTTATTTTGAGTCCACAAATGGCTTAAGAACTCATAATCATTGGGGTTTATTTAATATTAATTTGAGTAATTTTTTAAAGTATTATAAAGTGTTATTCAAAATAGTGCTAAGAGTTTTGTATGCATAAAAATAAAAATGAATTAACATATAATAAAATTTAAAAAATATAAATATTAAAAAGTTAAATATAAATATATAAAAATTACATTTATTATATTTTTCAAAGCAAAAATAAAATTAATAACTAATTTTAAATAAATAAAACTGATTGTTTATGGTATAATGTGGTGGTTAAATTTTGGTATTTTTATTATAGTCATTAAGATTCAAACATTCTCTTAGTCATTGTGTCGTCACTAATTCATTGTGCTTGTAAATTTGAACTTTCATGTTGAAGTTGTTGTTGTTCATGTTGATAAGATCGCAAGCTTAGAATATTAGTTTTAATGTAGTATGTTCATGTTAGGGATGAGGTCTCTCATTTGTGGCCTCAAATAACTCAAAAAATAAAATATATATAATAAAAATAAAATAAATAATATTTGAATGGTTCTAAAATAAATAAATTAAGTTTTAAGTAAATAAGATAGTTGTAGACTATATGTGATTTTGTGTATTTGAGTGTAAATTATTGATTTAATATATTTTGTGTATAATGTGTGATCGCAAAATCATTGGTTAATTATCATGGTTAATTATATGAATGGTGAATATATTAGTATCATTGTTATTGTTGCTTAACAATGCTACTAAGGATCTTATGACAAGATTATATTGTGTGATAGGTACAAGTATCAAGGAAGGAAAAATAGGTCCTAGCATTGAAGTATTTTGATATGATTTAGTTGTGTGAATAATAAAGATTAATAAATTAAAATAAGATAATTATTTAATTAATAATAGATAATTATGGTGTCAAGTTATTTATTTTATGCTAAGAATTTATTTTATTTTTATTATTTTATTTTATATTTTTTCCTAATATCTTAAATAGAAAAGAGATAAGGTGATTTAACAATATTAATTATTTTTAATTATTTTTAATTAATTTCTTTCAATACACAAATCAATAAATATAATTTGGTAAATAAATAATTATATTTTAATATTTTTAGAGAAAAAAGATAATGGATTTCTTATCTAGTTGTGAAGTTTTCAATATTAATTTTTTTTTAAATAATGGTTTATAATATTTTATTATTAGACACGTTGGCATAAATAGGATAAAAATAAGGATTTTATTATGTAATTATTATTATTTTATGAGTTTTAATTTTTTATACTTAGAGATTGTGTTATAAAATAAGAATGTTACTAGGATTGTGCTTTGAAGAAAATAAATTGATACTTTCTTAATCCATTATTGCATTAGGGAAAATAAATTAGAGAAAGAAATAGAGATTCAAGGTTTGAGTTTTGGGGGATAGATTTTTGCAAATTTGTTCAAGAAACACATTGCTTTTTATGTGGAATTATTCATCAAACTTATCAAGGATTACAAAGAATTCAAGGTTGGATTCTTGTTTATGGAATAGCTTCCGAAAATACTTTGAATTTGGTTAATCAATGAACTTAGATCTATGTTTTGAAAGAGGAATTATTATTTTGAATAAATCATATTTTATTTCAAATGATACAATAGGAAAAATAAATATCATTACATTCAAATAAAATTGTATATTAGTGTATTATTTTAATTGAATCAATGATTAAAGTTAGTTTGAAACTAGTTATGGAAATCTTGAAAAACTAGGGTTACTTGTAGCAGAACCTAGTTTTCAATTACTATTTTGATAATGTATTATGGGTGTTTAAAAATATTGGAAATTAGATATGGAAAAGATTGAAATAGAACCTAGTTATGATTTCTCATTAAAGAATGAGGCTTAGATCTTATGGGGATATTTTTTGATAAAATATATGAGTTATCTATTTTTGTACTATGTGTATAATTCTATTAGGGAAGATGAAATGATAATTTACATTTATGTGTGAATTTGAAGTAAAAACATGGGTGTAGCTAGTAAACTAGTGAATTCAAAAAGATGGGCCTAAACCAAGTGTTTACTATATTCTATAGTTGATTATGATACTATTATAATGTAGAAGTATTGTGTGAATACTAGGATCATAAAAAAATAGCAATTTATGTTTTTAAATATCTTAGGAAACTGGTGTAGTTATTTTAATGTTCATATTTTGGTTTAAAATTTTAGAAAATTATTGACCAATGTAAGGATGTATCTAGAGGACTACAACATTGGTGTCCTAAAAGTGGTCTTGAAAGTCAAAAAGTGTCTTGAAACATAAAAGCGTCCAAAGGGTGTGTCGGTGTCCAAAAAGTATGCTGGTCTTTAGAAAGTGCATTGTAGTATGACTTACCAAAGGCTTTTGGAAGCTATATATAGTTCTAATATTTTTTCCAATCTGTATTTTATGTATATGAAAGGAAAAAACTAGTAGAGTAAGTTGTGTTTGATTTTCTTATGTAGAGAGGTTGGGATGGTTATCATATTTGATTACATATGGTTTTAGTGGTTGTTGGTATTGTTCCAACTCTAATTAAGAGTTAAATCTAATATGTTTGTGGTGTCATATGAGTAATCTTAATTGGATATGTATTCCATGTGCTTCACTACACCTAGTGGTCTTGAAACAAGACTATAAGTTCCTTGGTTACCATAAAGCTACTTATATTATATTTTATTGAAAGGAGTTGGTGTATTATGGGTGATTAAATATAACATCACTTTATCTACTCCATTTCCAAGAATATTGAAGACCAACTCATCTTAAGTTGATACTACAAGAGAATTAAGTGTGTTCTTATTGTTGTAGAGTCACATCACTTAGGTTCTAGTGATCTAGATTTGGCAAGAGCTTCACACATCATATGGATAAAAAGTTGTATATTTCCTCATCAAATCACTAGAAATGGGAACTCTCTATTGAATACCTATGGCCTAACTTGGCATCATTATTTATTGGATGATGGTATGTTTTGTCTATTGTTGTGGTCAATTTTTTCTTAAATTCAATTTGATGTGGATGCACACTACTACTAAGACATGAGTATCTTAGTATCATTGAGAGCATTTTATACAATATATGTTTATGTGATTTGGTATCATTTATTGTATTTTATCTTCTTTCATGTGTTCATATTCTTATTTGTATTTGATGTTGTAAGTGATGTGTTGTGCCTTCTTGGTTGTATTTAAATAAATATTTGATTTCCATGTAATTATATGTTTCAAGAACCTATGGTTTCATACATTTACACTTGTAGGATATTAAGAAATGAACTAAACAAGATAATCACTAGTTTCGTAATTTGTCATAATTTTAGATCATGAATGGATACTTTAGAATTAAGTAATGGATGGGTCAATTCCTTCATTTATTAGCAACAAGATTTTGGAAGCTTAGAGGGATTAACTCATAGAGTTAAGATTGGAGTTATCAATGCGGCACTTTGGCTAAAAGCTTGTTGTATTCTTGTATACTATATTGAGGAGTTGTAATTTATAATAAATTATATAACTAATCATTGAGATTTACTTGATGATTATTTTTTTATAATTTATTATTTGTAACTAATGAATAGTAATTATTGTTCAATATGATGTTCTTATATTACTTGTATAGTTTTGCATATTGATGTAACATTTGTATAAATGGAGAAAAAATTACTTGTATTTTTGGGTTATTGCATTAGTATTGGAGCAATGATTCAAAATTCAAGAGACCCAAGTCAACTAGAAAATTATAGAAAAATCTTAGAAATTGATATATTACACACTATTTTTTTGATTATCTAATTTTTTTTGTGAAATGTTTATTTGTTTTATTTACTTTATTTTATTATATGGATTGAACTCTGTAATGCCCCATCTTGCAACCTAAGAAATGTTGCAATTGTCTACGAAACTGAAATATTTTTTTTAAAAAAAGTATTAATATTAACTTAATTAGTTGCATACATTCTCTAAGTTACGCGACGTCACACTACTTGAGAATCCCATAGACGACTTTAGTATTTAGAATTGCATGTATATTAATTAACATAAACTTAAAAGTAAACATTGCATAACATTTGAATTCCATTCATGAAAGTATAAAGTACAAATAAGATTCTTACATTGCATTTGAAATAACATTACAATACTCATTTTTTAGATGAGGTAGATCAAATAATAGTTTACAATTACATATTTCAAATGTTCACCTCATAAACAATTGAGGGATGTTACAAATACAAGATTTCTAAAGATGCAATAAAGGAAGTACATAAATATCCAAATACGATCTCTCCATCCATGAAGCTCTCATTGCCATGATCATAAATTGGGGACCCAACAGAGTAAGGTGCACATTCCACCCAACCATGTGGTACTCGTAGGTCCACCCCCCGTGCTAGGAGATAGTAACAAGGTTCCCTAGACATAATCTACTAACCCTAGACACAAGTACATACTTAACTGATGGTTACATTGCTTCCAGATTTAGGATAATCAAATATTCTAAGTTCACAAGGTTACTGTTAATTTTAGGTGGAGTGTCATCACAATGTTGCAAAGGTTACCTTGGTGTTTCTTCCTAGGTTCCGGCCCCCAACTTGGGTTACCCTAGTAACCTCTTACGAAACCCGGCCCCACATGCAAACTGTTGCAGAATCAAATATCTTTTAAAGAAATAAGATATCGATTTTCCATTCCAGGCCTTCTCAACTTAATCTCAAGACTGAACTAGCTCTTGAGTCTATAAGCGAGGCATATTAATCTAATTAAAAATTTTAAGCTAACTAATGTTTTGTTTTAGTTTCCACTGACTTACTAACTCTACGTAAGTTACCCTGGCACCACTTTGTGTGCCGGCCCTCACACAGAGCCACTCCCCTAAAAATAACACAAGAAATCTAAGTTCCCTAACTAAGGTAAACAAGGTGCACAAGAATTCATCATAAAAGACCATACATATCATAATGAACATCAAGTCTATGTTCATAAAACCAGGTGTCTAAACACCATGCAAAACCATGTACACAACCTTAGTCAACACAAGAATTCTATTTAAACATTAACAACTCCCACATTATACAACTTGCCTGGAAGACTTGTACATCTAAAACATTCCCAATTTGCCCAATAAAAGAAACACAATTTAAACAAATCAAAACATTAGGAATCTACATTAGGATTTACTAAATCCAGTCAATCAAAATATGATGTACAAAATTAATCATCTATGATTTAATTTATCTTCCATTCAATACGAAAATCAAATCTATAATTTGCTCAATTTCATAACCACATATTATAATGAGATAAACTCAAGAATATCAGTTTAATTTAAACATAAATAACTGTCATAATAAATTAATTGTTAAATATCCCATTAATAACATAAATATATTTCCATATTTACTTAACATTAAATAAATATATAATTATAAGTATTATATATATATATATTATATATATCTAATATATATTATATTATTAATATATATTACATATATCATATATACACATAATAATTATAATTTATATAAGTATTAATACAAAATAACTTAAGATAAAACATATACTATTTAAGAAATTTCGCATGGTTTTAAAAATACAAGATTAGGGCTTTTAACCCTATCCGTACGCAGGCCGCACTATGGGTAGGGCTGCCACCGCAGCCCTCCCCATAGGGCTCGGCCGTGGGAGGCAGAGCCAAGCACTACCTGTGAGGGCGGCACTGGGCTCAACCCTCACTGTTGTCCCCCTCCGGGGTTGGCCGTGGGTAGCCCCCCTGTGGCCCTTACCAGATATATTTGTTTAAAAATAATTAAAATAAAATGAACAAAATCTGAGTTTTAGTTTCTGTGATTTCCAGTAATTTATTTCTATTTACAAAAAAAAAAATTGAAATCCTTAATTTCGTCGGTACGGCGATTACTACGAATTTCCAAAATAAAATACTCACAATTCAATTTATATATGATGGTATATATATATGTATATATGTATATATATATATATATATGTATATATATATATGTATATATATATATATATGTATATATATATGTATATATGTATATATATATATGTATATATGTATATATATATATATGTATATTACAAAAATATGCATATATTTTCAACAGGGTTTGTAATGGGGAAATTGAAAAATTTCAATAGGGTTTTTACAATAGAATAGATTTTCAACAAGGTTTCAAGGGGAAGTTGAAGGATTTAACAGTACGCACAAAAAATTTCCCCAACAAGAGGTTTCAGTTTCATTTCCCAAATAAATGATTTCCCTCCACAAATTTTAATTCAAACTATTTCCTACAGGAAGCTTTTAACAAGGAAATAACAAATTCCCTACAGACTAAATTGCCGAGAAGAACATAAATTTAATACACAAACAATTTCCTCAACAAACACAAATTTTTAACAATTTTTATCAAAACTTCTCAATACTAATTCTTTTTCATAGACAAACTTTTCAAAAGAATAAATTTAATAAATAGCCAATGAAAAACCTATTTCCTATAGCTTGAAAATTGTCTGTAGAGGAGAATCTTTACTGCTTGTTGCGTGCAATCCTCCAAAGCTTCTCCAGAACACAAAATCCAGAAAGATGCTAATACCAACCCAAAGAGATTTTCCAGAAATATACAGTAAGTCCAAAGCAAAATTCACAAATTTTCTCAAACCAATATTTTTTTTAACAGAACCCTGTTCTTTCATTTCCCGTGAAGTAGTAATCTTCTATTTTCCCCAAATCCATAAAAATCTTCTGAGAGAATCCTCAACAAGAAACAATAAATTTAACTACCACACATGTTGAGAAGAAAATATCTTCTAACAACTTACCGGTAAATCTTTCTTTCTTCTTTTTCAAGATTTGCATGCTTATTAAAGAATTAAAGAATTCAAATTTCAAATTTCAAATTTCTTTTCTTTATTTAATTTATTTATTTAACAATTAAAATACCATTTCCCTCAAAACAATTTAATTTAAATTTAATTCTATTCACACAATAAAAGCAATTTTAATTTAATTAATTTATTTATTTAATTAAATAATTTTAATCACAGTGATCGAATTACTTAACCAAACAAACTAATTAATTAATTAAATAAAATGTAAAACTTTATTTCCAACATTTAAAATTAATTTAAATCAACAGTAAATTAAAGAATAATAAACTATCATTAAATTAACAAAATTTTCCTTTCAAAACAATTAATCCAATCAAACACAAACGAGACCACCAAAGACTCCAGACTAAAACTGACAACATACTTTGACTGGGTTTAAGACTAGACTAGGATAAACCTTGTTACTACCTCTCAATCAACATTTCCATTGAGTCTTGAAATGCTCAGACCTGAATAACCAGGTGGAGTCAGTGTCATGTACCTGCAATCCTGCAACCAAACAAATAACATACATATATATATAATCCATTATACAAGCACACCGTGTGGAGAAAATCACGGAAATCACAGGGAACTCACAAGCGAGAGATGCAACTCCATTCTCCACACCAATACACATCACATCAAACTGAAAAATTAAATAATAGCTAATCTACCATAAACATATATATAGCAATAACATCTGAAGGAAACATCTACGCTAGTACAAAGCATGTCAAAAATTAATTATCACCGTACAATGTTTATCATATCACAAAATGAATCCACTATCACTCTAAAGTCAGCGATCAAAATATCCAAAACAAAGTACCAAAGTCTATCATATGTGAAAACATGCTAACAGAAAACACAAGCCAAAATGGAGGGGTACTACATCCTCCCCCTAGGATCAGGCTTGCTCCTGAAAGCCTGCAAATAGATAGGGATAAAGTTCCCTCATGCATGTCGCATCCTCCCAAGTAGCATAAGCCTCATGGTTAGGATCCCATTGGATCCTCACTTGATCAACATCTCGACCCCTAAGACCGAGCATCCGGTGCTGTAGAATGGCTACGAGCTCCAAAGCCAGCTGTCTGTCCTCTACCTGTAACGCATTCCAATCAAGTACATGAGAAATGTCGGGATGATATGGTCTAAGAATTGATACATAGAAAACATCATGACTACGTGACAAACTGGGTGGTAAGGTGAGTCAATACGCCACAGGACCAATCCTCTCTAGGATCTCAAATGGCCCAACGAAACGAGGTGCAAGCTTAGAGCCTTTTCCATAACGGATTGGACTCTTTCATGGTCGCACTCGAAGAAACACTCTATCACCAACTGCAAATTGTCGGTCTATTCTATGCGCATCGACATATTTCTTTTGCCTATCCTGTGCTGCTATCAAATGTTCTCTAATACGGTCAACCTGTTGCTCCATGTCTCGAAGCATCTTAGGACCAAGTAACACTCTATCCTCAAGTCGATCCCAACTTAATGGAGTTCGACAAAGACGTCTGTATAATGCCTAAAATGGTGACATACCTATGGAACTCTGATATCTGTTATTGTAAGCAAATTCTACTATGAACTGCCCACAAACGAGGGTAAAACGAAGCAGCACGGTTCTAAGACAAAATCTTAAAATTTGAAAATATCCTTACATGAAATAACTCAAATGGGAGACAAAATGATAAGGAACCATCAAATCATCTATTAATCCAACACGAACCTGAAAAATAAAATCACCGTCAAAACCAAGCAACTCAAAGGGTAGAAACATCGAAATGAAAACATCAAATCAACCCTTAAACACCCTAACACACTTAATGAATAAACCCTAAAGAATAATAAACAATCAATTACATTGTATCCATTCATAATTTAAAATAACTAAAGAAGCATAAATTCTAAATATCTCAATAACTGTTTTAACACACGCAGTTTCCTTTCACTATCAAATAAACATCAAAACATTTAAATCATCTTTCTAGTTTCACTAAAACATAAAGAGCAATAAGTTCTAAGAATATTTAAATCATCATTACATCTCTCTAACACATACGGAGAGACGACTATCAGAAAACATTTTAATAATCAAATACATTTTATTTGCCTACCCAAAATAAAACTATTCAATTGAAAAGACTCTATCTATTTTGCAACGACCACTAAATCCACTAAATAAACTAACTACTATTAGGTTATATTAACCAAAAGATAATTACCAAACTATTAAATGGCATCGATACTAATATCTCATCTCTATCTTATTCGCTAATATCCCTTTAAATGCACGTATACATGTAAGGTATTATACCTAAGGAATGATAACCATCGATTACATTCTATTTAACATATTTGTAAATAACTCAATACACATTTACACTGACCAATTACATCCACTAACACATTCAAGTAATACACTTAAAATGCACGTATACATGTAAGGTATTATACCTAAGGAATGATAACCATCGATTACATTCTATTTAACATATTTGTAAATAACTCAATACACATTTACACCGACCAATTACATCCACTAACACATTCAAGTAATACACTTAAAAGGAGAACATTAAATAATCAATTACATTTTAATTTTCATCAATCAAAAAGTCATTAAAAATAATTAAAGAAGTTATATAAACATATTAATACATATCTTATCACACTTAGATTACTATCACTACAAATCAACAAGAAATATCTTCATTTAAAACATCGTTTACATTTTATCTTCTCACTCAAAAAGAACATTTAAATTTATTCAATTAGTTTATATTTTATTATTACTCCTGCTTATGCCAAGGTGGGCGCTTTGGGACAAGGTAGGGTCAATGTCCTCACGGAGATTACTGATGATGCTAAATGAAACAATCTGAAAAGCAAGGAAATACGCTTGCACTATAATAATATGTGTCAGCGTTAGATATCTAGTAATAATGAAGGGACATCCATCAAAGCATAACAAAAGGGAAATGTTGTAAGATGCGGCAGCCAAAATAGGGCTGGCTTAACCAGCACACTCTAAGCGTTGACCGCTTAGGTGGCTAGTGTGGGCCCTTAATCCATCCCGTTCACCGTTTCTAATCGCAGTTTCCGTTATGTCTTAATCTCGCGTAAAGTTGAATTTTTAAAATTGTTCTTTCCCGCCCGTGTTATCTCTGTATGTAACAAACAGGGTTCTGACCTGAACAGATTTAATTTCCATACTCGTGGCCTATGCCAAAATGGGAGCTCTGGAACAGGGTATGGATGTCTATTAATACTGCTGGAAATGTCCTGGAAGACATCTATGCAAAATATGAAAGCATAGACAAGGGACGTGAACTGCTTGACAGGATACCTCAAAGAAATGGGGTTTCATTGAATGCTACGATTGCAGGATATATTGTTGAAAAGGATTTTAGAAACTTTCAATCTAATGTAATCAGCAGGTGGAAACCCAGGCTCTGCAATATTTGTGGTCATCCTCCCTTCTTGTGCCAAAATGGGAACTTTGGAATGGCGTATGGACGTCCACCACAGGATAATGGAAAGGAATTTTGTCAAATGTTGTAGTTGCAACTGCCCTGGTAAACATGCATGGAAAATGTGGAAGTAGGGACAGGGCACGTAAACTATTTGACAGAATGCTCCAAAGAAATGTGGTCTCATGGAATGCTATGATTGCAAGATATACGCAAAAGGGACTTGTTGAAAAGGCTTCACAAACCTTCAAGAAAATGCAGTTGGCAGGCATAAAGCCAGAATCCGCAACCTTTGCCAGCATCCTCACTGCCTGTGCTAAAATGGGAGCTTTGGAACAAGGTATGCAATCAATGAAAGGATAAAGGATAGAGGGATTTTGTAATATGCATAATGAAGGGGGATTTCGGTCAGATATTATTGTTGGAAATGCTCTAGTAGACAAATATGGAAAATGCGGAAGAGTAAACTGTGACGAAAATGCCTAAAAGAATTGTAGTCTCAGGGTATGCAATGTTTGTGGGATATGCACAAAATGGATTTTACAAGGATGATTTTAAAATATTTTATCCTGACACTATAACTTTGCTTGTGTTATATGTGTATGCAGCCATGCAGGTTTAGTGAATGTGAATCATACATACTTCAATCGCATAGGTAACCTTACACCTACAATTGATCATTGTCTGTTGTTGACCTTACTTGCTCGTGCTGGCTATCTTAACGAAACCGTTAACTTTATCATCAAGATGGTAGTTAAACCTAGGGTGGATGGATGTGTAGATCTATTTTCCTATTACCTGCAGATCCCATATGAATATAGGGCTTAGGAGTATTTGCAGTAACGTTATTTTTTTATTTGGATCTTTGAAAAATTAACTATTGTTCTCTTAAACATTTATGTAAAAGTGGGCAGGTCATGTGAGCAAATGATAAGGAGATTGAGGAAAGATAAGGAATTAAAAATCTCCCCAGATGTAGTTGGATTGAAGGCTATAAAATGGTAGGTTATTTTTGTGTAGCAGGTCACAATAAATCTATGTAAAGTTGGAGAAATTGGTTTGGGAGATGAAGGCAGCAAGGCATTTTTGAGATGCAAGACACTTAGTGGTGTGGAAAGGGAGGGGAAAAAGTTATTTCACTGCTGACATAGTGAAAAGTTGTCAATTACTTTTGGTTTTAGACAATGTCCCTTAGAACAATTATTAGACTTGTTAAGAACCTTGGTGTATGTGTTATTTGCCACATTGCAATGAAATTTGTTTCTAAGATTGTTGCAATTCCTACTTCTAATTATTAGTTTAGTTGATTTCAGGAGGAGGAAATGAACTCACTTGCATACACATTGTTCCATGGATTAGTCCAAGGCCTTGTTAATTCATGAAGATTAATTTCTTGTATGAAGTTATTTTCAAAAGCTTTAATCATGATAAACCTTAATATATAGGTTCCTATGTTGGCTTGCTTATCCTAGAATTTTTATGAGCGGTCTCTAATAAAGTTTCCACCTCTCTATGCCTTTCAACAATATCTCTAATTTTAGATAAAAATCAAGGAACCCATTATTGATGTTTGTCCTTTTGAGGCTTTACCTTGCATATCATTCTTACTAAAAGGACTCTAATGTGATTCTAATTCTTTTGAAGTTTGATTTTATTGCCTATAGAATCCCTCATTGATATTTGATAAAAAAAAAATCCCTATAGTTGTTATGTGATATCTTTGTCTTACCTCTTTCTAGGTGATGTTAGGGTCTATATTAGTAAGTGCAAATTTATCTGAGTTAGGTGTTTCCTTTCTTAATAGAACCATATTTTGGCCACCGCCTGTAAAAATATAAGAATTCCTTCAATAGACCCCCTTATTAAAAATGTTTGTGTTGTAGTGTTTTATCTTTTGTTATACTTGTCACATGCCTAAATATCTTAAAATATAGAAATTCTAAGATTTAGGGGTGTTTGTGTCTATTTGTAGCCTTTATTGGGTTCATAGGTTTCCTCTTGCCAGTATTCTTTCCCTCTATTCCTTGAAACCCAACATTTACATTTTTGTTTGAGACCTTTGATTATGTCTTTTGGACTTCTCATTACCTAGGTACTTTATCATGGCTTTACCAATGCTTCCACTCCCTACTTTGCCTTTATCTTTGGCCCTAGAATTTTAGGTCTCCATGAAGTCATGTAATTCTTAAGCTATAAGACTAATCCATGAACACTTGCAATTTTCCATGCTTTCTCTCCTTTAACATTAAGTATTCACCATCCTTAATTCCTAGTTTGAGGATTCGTTATTCTTTTATGTCTCAAAATTTTGAGATTTTAATATTTTATATACTCATTTCCCTCAACCCACTTCCCATCTCCCTTCCTCCTTGTGGAACCCATACTTGTAGAATTACTCATACCATCATACCAACAGGTATAATGTATGTGATAGAACCAATCTCTAAACCTTGAATGTCTTCCATCTTATTTCCCTTGCTATTTTTTCTTCTAGCATTAGACACACCACATCCATGATTCCTAACCATTTCCATTCACCTCATGTATGAACAAAAAACGTAAATAAAATATGGAAGTTGACAAAAACTAAGAAGGAATTAGTAAGATATTATGAACAATAATTTAAAAGTGTGGTTAGAACATGTGTTATATCTCTAATCCCTCAATATGGGTAATAATGATATTTTTTAAGGAGTATGCAATTTAAGAGATTTAGGATTACGCGACATCATCAAGTAGGCTACTTTAGGGGAGAGACAAGAGGTGGTCAATTTTGGTGAGTGAAAAACCTAGAATTGTCTAGTAGGGGTTTATTATCAAAGTGGTCATCTTTGTGAGACATGTAGAATGGGACATCATGTGGGGTGGATGAGAATAAAGGAAAGGTAATGAAACAAGGAAGATGAAGAAAAACACATGGATAGGTTTAGAAAAGGGTTTCTATAAGAGATACATTTGTATGATGAAGGGATGGTCAAAGAAGGAAGCATAATAATTTCTATCAAATAAGAGAAACAATAATTCATCCTTCTATACTATAGGACAATTGAGTAGAAAAATTTAGAGTTTATTTTTTACTGAAAATAACAAAGAAAGACAATAGTGTAGTAAATGGACCTAATTTTGATAAGGTCTATATATTGCAAATATGTTTATGTTTGCTAAAAAAAATGTTGAATGATTACAAAATTAAAAAATCAAAGTAGAATTAGCTAATTTTTGGACATTAGAATGCGAGTTTGTTATTTAGAGAGAAAAATTCTTTTGAGGATGAAAGGAATAAATAATAAAGGTCAGGATTCACATTAATTTCACCAAAATATAAATAGACAATAGATAGCCTACATAATTTAAATGTAGGAATGCTTTTTCAATTATCTCTCTTAGGATTCAATTAAATCAATACAAACACACAAAATTCTCTACCAACTAAATAAAACACTATTTTTCTTTCTACTTAGATTGTTTAACATGTCTTACACTAAATTATTAATCTAAATGGGACTCGGTTGGGAAATGATAACAAAATAAGAAATTGGTTGATTTACTAGCAATTAAATTTATGAATAACACGATTGTTAAAGACATTTAAAAGGTAATAAGAATGAAAGATGGAAACTGCATAAGCTAGTTGATGGAAAATAATAGGAAGGCCCTATTGAAAACATAGGTTGCTAATAGGAGGAATAAACTCCAATTTTGATATAAGGATGTTAGTACACTTGTAAATTGTAACCATTCCTTTATTACATGGATTTTATAAAAAAAGGTAGAATAAATAACAACAAAAAAAAGAATGTTATTAAATTATTAAGAAATAAAGAATAGATTAAGGATGTAGAATTCCTTGTAAATAAGTATGAAATGTGGTCTCAAAACACTTCATTCCCCTTGTCAAATGCTTCCACATTTTTCATACATGTCTATTAGAGCAGTTGTAACTATAAAATCTAACAAAATTGATCTATCTTTTATGCTTTGATGGTTGTCCATACCATGTTCCAAAACTTCCATTTTGGCACAATCTAGGAGGATGCTAGAAAAGGTTGCATAGTTTGGCTTTATACTTTCCAATTGCATTTTCTTGAAAGTTCCTAATACCTTTTAAAAAATTGATTTTATGAATAATCGAAAATAGGGGATTCCTTGATAACACTTTTCTTTGAGTATTTATGTTAAATAGTTCACATGCTTTGTTTATGGTTCCACATTCTACATATCCTACAAGCATGGTATTCCATGAGACCACATTTCTTTGAGGTATTTTGTCAAACAATTTACATTCCTTGTTTATGCTTCCACATTTTCCATATATGTCTACTAGAGAATTTTCAAATGATAATTTATTTGATAAAATTCCCTTCCATTAAGTTTTGATGGATGTCCATACATATGAAAAAATCCATCTATCTTTTATCCTTTGATTGATTGTGTACCATGTTCCAAAGCTCCATTTTTGGCATAGGTAGGGAGGATGCTGGTAAAGGTTGCAAATTCTGGATTTACACCTACCAATTGAATTTTCTTGAAAGTTTATGAAGCTTTTTCAACAATTTCTTTTGTGCCTATCCTACAATCATGACATTTCATGAGACAACATTTCTTTGAGGAACCCTATCAAATAGTTCAAATGCATATCTATGCATCCACATTTTGCATACATGTCTACCAAAGCATTTCCAAATGTAATATCTAAATAATCCCCATTTTGTTAATTCTTTAATGAACATCCATACCCTATTCCAAAGTTCCCATTTTTGCACAATACATGAGTGCACTGACAAATAAAAATTGATTAGGTTAGAAACCTATTTTTTGCATGTAGTGAAACAATGCGATTTTGTGGGAATAATTTGAATGTGACTGATGAATGAGAATGACGAACAATAAGAATGATAGGTTAAGTGGGCTCCACATCAGCTACCTTATAGGTCAACACTTAGAGTGTGTTGGTAAAGGTTGACCATAACAAAACATTTGTTGGAGGATAGTATGAAATAGTACCCTTTAACTTACAACCAGAACTTAGGACACATGCAATCAAATTCCAAGCAAAGTTGTTGATATTCTATGTAAAATAAAATTTAAGAGATTCCTTTATGGGTAGTTTAGGTTGATTAAGTAAATGAAGCAATGAAACATAAATAATTTTAGATTGAATAAGAAAATAGAGTGGAGTGTATTAAATTAGGTAATATTAGATAAAAAGTACAATTGCACTATAAATTACAAAATAAGATTGATATTGTTTAGTTTTATGACCAAAGAATAAATGTTAATTGATGAAGATAATGTGATTTGTGTTTCCTAAGACCTTGAAGTATTCTAAATAGTCATGTATATAGACCAAAATTAAATTATTTCTTTTTTTATATGTTAGATTGAGTTCATAGTTCTAGATCTAGCTCACAACCACAATCTCACTTTACACCCAAAAATTTAATCTTTGATGATCTTTGGATTCTACCTTGTAGATTCTTAGATAACTTGACTACTAAACAATAATATCATCTTTCATAGTCTTAGGGTTTTCCTATTAAGGTAGTATTTAAAAATACCTCAAAATAGATAATAAACTTCAAACATGAACATAGGATGATTACTAGGTGATTCAAATGCACTAGGATGGGTATGATTAGATGTGCAATATTTCTTTCTTGATTTAATAATTTTAGTGCAATTTCAAATTATTGTTCTTCTAATAACTAATGATTCTTTATGTTATTGAATGAGTGCAAGTTGATATTATTTTATACATGAAAATTATATCAATTTCAAAGATTGTGCATAGTTCGCTTAGGACCAAATTGTAAAGTGGCCCGTATATGGAAAAATGTTTGATTTTGATTTTGTATTTTAGTAAATGAAGATCACAATTATGAGGATGACGTTGTAACCATGTACAAACTTGGATTAGAGAGCTAGGTATTAATTATTTGAATTAGACAAGTAAGTTAATTGGATATGATTATGTACACAATATGCATAGAAAAATTTAAAACTATTTGAAATTTAGATCGCAAAGTCACATTGCAATAGTTGAAATGGGTTGCAATCACCTAGAAAAAATTACTAGTGGAAATTTAAAGCTTCCTAGTGCAAGAACTATTTCGTTTAAGTAAAAAAAAGGTATCCTAGAGGGTAGATTAGTCCAAGAGTAAGAATATTCATGTCTATTGAACTATCTAAAATTTTCTTGAGAATTCTATGATGAAATATTAAGCACTTCTTATAATGACAAACATAAAGTTTTTAAATCAAGATATAAATATGATATAGTTCAAGAAATAATGATAAAACATACTTAATACAAAACATTACAAAGATAACACATTATGTTAAAAACTAACATAAAAATTACAAGTATGATGAACCAAATTAGATATTAGAAATTTATATATATCTAAGTGTGGAGTTTCAAGAAATAAATAATAACATAAAGAATAATATCAAATATTTAAGATTAATTGCTGACATGATATGGAGATTAAAGAACGTTAAATGTACAACTATAAATTAAGTAATAACCAACAGATGAAAAGACATGCTAGAAAAAATTATATGTAAACCTAACTTGATAGAAATAATTATATGTAAACCTAACTTGATAGAAATAAGATCCTTTACAAGAGTTTAGAAGCTCCTTATAGCGAAATCATAGCCAGAAAACATAACACAAAATCACACAAGTCCAAAATCCATTGTGTAGATTATGCAACCCTAAGATAAAGGTGACTTAGATTATGCAATCCTAGCATGCTTTGCGGCATTCTATCAAACAGTTTAGGTTCCTTGTCTATTGGATATCCTACAATCATGGAATTCTGTAAACAATTCTTTGGGTTATTCTGTCAAACAGTTCACGTGCCTTGTCTACGCTTTCACATTCTGCATACATGTCTACCAGGGCAGCTGCAGCTACAACATGTGACAAAATTGATTTACTTCATCCTATGGCGGACGTCCATACGCCGTTCTAAAGCTCCCATTTTGGCACAGGCAGGGAGGATGATCACAAATATTGCAAAGTCTGGATTTACACCTGTTGATTACCTTCGATTGAAAGTTTCTAAATCCTTTTCAACAAATACATTTTGTGCATATCCTGCATTTGTAGCGTTCAGTGAAACCACGTTTCTTTGAGTATCCTGTCAAACAGTTCACGTCCCTTGTCTATGCTTTGCATAGATGTCTGCCAGAACATTTCCAGCAGTAATGATGGACGTCCATACCCTGTTCCAAAGCTCCCATTTTGACACAAGCCGCAAGTATGCAAACTAAATCTGCTCAGGTCGGAACCCTGTTTGTTGCATACGGAGATAACACGGGCGGGAGAAAACAATTTTAAAAAATCAACTTTGCGCGGGAATAAAACCTAACGGAAACGGCGATTAGACATGGCGAACGGGATGGATTAAGGGGGCCCACACCAGCCACCTAAGCGGGGTCAACGCTTAGAGTGTGCTGGTTAAGCCCAGCCACCAAGACAGGGCACGTGAATGGTTCGACAAAATGCTTCAAAGAATTATGGTCTCATGGAATGCATTAAATGCAAGATATGCTCAAAATGGATTTGTTGAAAGGCTTTAGAGAATTTCAAACATAAGCACTCGACAGAAGTAAAGCCAAATTTAATAACCCTTGCCAGCGTCCACTCTATTTGCGCCAAAATGGGAGCTTGGAATAGGATATGGACATCCTCCAAAGCATAGCGGGTGGGGAGAATTTGGCAGATGTTGTCGTTGCAACTGTGTTGGAAGACATGTATGCAAAAATGCGGCGCATAGACAAGGCATGTGAACTGTTTAACAGAATGCCTCAAAGAAACGTGATCTCCTGGGATGCAATGATTTGCAGGGTATGCACAAAATGGACACGATGAAAAGGCTTAAGAAACTTACAAGCGAATGCAATTGGAAGGTGTAGAGCCAATCTCCATAACCTTTTTCTAGCATTCTCTTTTTCCTATGCCAAAGTATGATAGTGCGAATAGTCCTAAAACAACAAACCTATCCATGATTATGATCACCCAAGGAAGGACAGCCAACTATGTTTAAATACCTATTTATTATACCTACAAAATCGACTAGCTAAATGCAGCATGAAATGTAAAAGAAATCACTAGCAATCACCTATAAAAGTTCACGATTACTTCCAAAGCAAGATGAAGGACACAGGAGGACGCATGTAATGGAATTGCAAGATACCAAAAGCCTAACCTCAAAAGAAACATCGGATAATGCAGAAGACCAAAGCCATTAAAAATCTAAGCATACTTCTGAAGGTGCAAATCTGCCAACAACTTAGAATGAAACTCAGCAAATAAACAGAGGTGCACACAATTATAAAACCAAACATTTACTTAGCTAGAACAATAGTTAATCATTTTCATCAGAATAAAATCACACTATAGAATTGATTATCACCAAACTATGACCATGGAATGAATTTGGACAATTCAGCATTGAATGTAAATATTTATGCAGAGAATAAATTCGCTTGATGTTTGGAAAGAATGAGGTTATGAGCTTTGAATTGGATGGAAGGTTGAGGAGTGAAGGCAATGATGGTGGAACCTGTATCCAGCTCGCCCCATGTCCTCCTCTCATCCACATACTTTGGGTGGAGATCGAAGGTGCCCCTGTAGAAGCTTAGAGGCAATCCCACATCCTTAACAAACACTACTGTATATATATACCCATAACGCACTGCTATGTCCTCCATCCCCCTCACCGATGGAAATTTCTCATCACTGTTTTTGGCACCACAGTGTTGAGAAATATGCTCACTTCCTATGTTGAAGTTGTTGTCACAATTATTAACTGGTACACACTTTATCTTCTCACACGAAGGGAGCTCTCATTCTTCTCTGCTCGAAACCTCTAATTATTTCTTGATGTTTCTCCATTTTTTTTCGTACCCGTGTATACAGAGGTTCCATTATGGATAACTACAAAGATGTTTGTTCGTGGCATGACATTGTATTGCATGACTGCCAATTCAACTTCATTTGGGCACGTAAACAAGTAGATTTCTTCTTGTTTTTTTTTTCGAGGATTTAATATACATGGCTGCCACACAATGTTTAAATAAAGCAAGGGGATTGGAAATATAATATGTATGCTAGATTGTTGAAGCATATGCAAGACACGTGAAGCAACAAAAGTACTTTTCTTTTATTTAAAATTACATTATTCTTCCATCTTTAAGTAGTTACCTTCACTAATAATTTATTACAATATAGTTTACTTTTCAACAAAGTAATTTAATTTGCATATATATTAACAACCACCTTCATTAAATTTCATAACCGTAGTCTATTTAATAATTAATCTAATTTTATAAAAATTATATCTCTTTCCATAATTAATTAAAACTAATAATTTTTTTAATATTTATTTGTTTCATTATCGTTAAGCATTTAATCTCGCCATTTAAATTAATAATTAATAATTAATAATAAATATAACATCTTTTCATAATACATTTAATTATTATTTTAATTCTCAATTAATTGAGTTACCTTGTAAATTAATTTAAATTGATTACTCAAGGCTAACCCTAATATTTACTTTATCGCATAATTCAAAATTCATTAATCAATGTAAATGAACAAACCCAACGTGACAAACAATTCAACCAAACGACTTACTCAATTGTCATGAAGGCCACAAGCAGAGGGGTACTACATGTGATAACACTCCTCCCTATTGTGGTCTAGCATTCCCTAGTTGCATTTTCTCCTCCTGTTGTGTGTGTGCCTTTGGAAGTGAATTCAATGTTGTGAGGTTTTGTTGCGAGTAGTGTTGTGTTGGAGTCCATGTATAACCCCTGATTGTGTTAGTTTGTTTCTTTCCTGACTATCTGTTCGTAGTGGAACCATGTGTTATCTCCTAGGATGGGGGTGGACCTCAAGGTTCCACATGGCTGGGAGGTTTTTGTTTTTTCCTCCATTGGGTGTTCTTGTTGTATGTTTGCATGCATGGAGATTGTTCATTATGTTGTGGACTCCAGACCCTGTTCCAGATTGAGGAGACAAACTTTTATGTATATGTATTAGATTGTATATCAGTTGTATCTCTTATTATAATCAGATGTATTCTTCCCACATGTACTGAGGGAAGCATTGTTGTAAAGATTATAATGATGTGACAAATATTGATGTATTCTTTTTGTAATGAATACTATAATGTAATGCATCTTGTATATGTAGTTAAAGCTAGAAATGAACTTAATGTTGATTATCAATTAATATGTTATGTGGAATCATTTAATGTGATGCTTTTAAAATGAACCTTGCTTGTTAGATAAATCATGATATATTCGTAGTTAATGAAATGATTCTAGTTTTCTTGGTTAATAGATATGTGAGTAGTGTAGTCGAGGGACCTTAGAGGACCTAGGTGTAGACACAAAAAATTGACCTAGGCCTACAAACTTTATTTTCTCCATATTTCTTCATAACATAATTAAAATATTTAATTATGTCCTATGGTCCAATTTCAACTATTAATTAAATATTTCTCAATTATTTAATTAATTCATGTCTTTTATTCCTCCTGACTATTTAAATAAATAGATTATATTTATTTATTTAAATACATTGCTAATCTCTTAGGTCCCTCTATAATTAAATAAATTTCTTAAAATTTATTTAATTACTTGTCCACTATTTCTACCTGATTATTTAATTAAATAAAAAATATATATTTATTTAAATGAGTCATTAATTTCTTATTTCTTCTTATAATTAAATATTTTTTTTATAATTTATTTAATTATTGTCCATCTTGAATTTTTCTAATTTTAAATAAAAATATTTATTTAAAATTTTCCCACTTTCTATTTTTTCCCACCAAGTAAATAATTTGAAATAATTATTTATTGTCAAATGACACCACCACTTTTGAATTAAATTAATTTTTAATTCGAAAGGTCAACATCACTTCTTAAATCAAATAATTTCAAATTATTATTTGATTTTCCAACTGCCTCTTTTCTCATGCCTAATATTATCTTGTCACATGCAACCTTGTCCATTGATTTGATTGTTCTAAATCCCAGCCCTTCATTTCAAATTTCACCCTATTGTTGCCTTAACCCTAATCATGGGTTGTCACATTTAATTTCATCCATTGATCTTAGGGAATCTCTCATCTGACAATCTTGGCCTTTCATCTAAAATGCTTTTCTATAAAAAGGAAATTTTAGCCTCATTTGGACATCTCTTGACTTTGTGATTTCATGTTGTCATAACATTTTTGCATACTTTAGGCTTGCTTGCATACTTGCATTGTTAGCAACTTTAAGATAGAATCCTTCAATATTTTCTTAGGCCTTGTCATAGTCATAGGTTGCTCATAAAAAATATGAGGGAAAACATAATATTACAACAAATGGAGAAGGTGCAATGAAGGTGATTCATGGAGGGCATGAAGACTTGATGAGATTGTTCTTAGTTTTTATACTATTTTCTTCCATTGTTCTTCATTGTTTAGTTAGGGTTTAGTTTGTTTATGCTTTATAATGCTAACTTGAATTTTTCCCCATGTTACATTAGTGAACCTGACACCAAAAACACATTTTTTTTTAGATTTATGTGTGGATTTTTCATCTTTTTTTTGTAGATATAGGTATGGAACGCCACATTTGCAACTTTCTGAGCCGCAATCATTGCATCACAACACATTTTCCCTACAAAATGGCGCATTCACATTTTTGAGTTGCATCTGACATCTACAGAACGACGTATCTGAATTCCTGAGATGCATTCGTGGGCCCGAGATTCACATCCGTTGTTGCAATGCATCTCCTGTGCAGAATGACGCATATGCCTAGTAAATTTTGCTTTCGATGTTGCAATGCATTTGTTGTGTAGAATAACACATCTGCTTGGTAAATTTTGCTTTCGGTGTTGCAACACATTTGTTGTGCAAAATGATGCATCTACCTATTAAATTTTTTTTTGGGTTTTTACAGAATTTTCCAAATTTCTTCTTTCAGCTTTAATAGGTTAGAGATTTTTGGGGTTACTAATCTGGTTGTTTAGAACATGTGGCTATCTGGAAGAGGAGTTTAACATTTTTTTGTTGATTATTTTATAACTCCTTTACAATTCAAAAAGAAAACAATCACAAACAACTCGCATTTACATTTCATGGGTTTAAAATGAACATGCATTCACTCATGGGTTTAAAATGAACACAATCTTGCATTAAAACTCATCAAGGCTGAAATTTACATGCATTTTCATGATATTGGCTTAAAATGAACATTTTTTGTCTCACATTAAGTTGGGTTTAAAATGAACAAGTGTTTTGTGTGTAATGCCCAATTTTACACTAGGGGAAAAACACAACTAACATTTTTTTTTTTTGAACATTAATACAAAATACTAACGTTTAACCACCATGCAAGTGTATGATAACCCTTTATGCATATCAAGAGCCATTGCGCATGCAACATCATCACCGACATGAAGTTGAGGGTGGGGTATGTAGGGGTAGTGAGGTCGGGTGTGTGGAGTCCATTGCATGTGCCCTTGAACAAGTATCGAGTTGAATCAAAAATCAAGGTTACATGGGTATAGAGGTGTTGTGGGTCACACCCGATACTAAAATGATATTTACACCAATATATCTTTTAACATTATGAATATTCTCATCAACACTTATTGTTAGTATCTATAAAATTAATATTAGCCTCACTATTAATAACATTATTGATATTGATGTTAATTTGACAAGTAACACTATTAACAATAATGCTAACATAACTTCCCTTATGATTCCAACCAATAATCTATGCACACATAAAATATTTATTTTCTTATAAACATTATATATTTTATAATCTCCCACTTTCTCTTTAATATAATTAAATTACTTATTTATTTATTAAAATAATAAATTCATAATATAAAATAAACTTAACTATATATATATATATATTTTTAACTTTATTCATCTCTCTTCTTTTTTTAAAGAGCTTATGAGGGGAATATTTTAAAAATTTCCATGTACACATGGTATATATTAATGAGCCATGTTTTCTTATAATATTAGGCCTCCCCCCCACTTTACTACTCATACGTGGACCACTTTAGTTCCCTTTGTATTTTTTTTTTATAGGGACATACGATAGTATTTTAAAAGGATTATTATCATGCTCGAACTTTAAGTCATGGGCATACAATAAAAGAATGTGAACTTACGTAAATATTTTCCTTGGTTCATAGTTTTCCCCTATCCATGTATACGTCCTATCCGAGGATCCATCTAATCTATATATATAAATATATTTTATATACCATTAGTATTTGTATCAATCTAACGGATCGGGGTAATTTCATGACAAACCACACCTTATAAAATTATAGTGGAAAGATTTTAAAATCGCCCACCTCATCTTTGTGTTTCCTAGGATGCCAATATTATTACTATTTAACCTCAGTATGAATGCACATCACGGACTCCACTTAGAATATCATTTAACCTTTGTCAATACAATGCATATCTTACCACTAGTATCGAGTGTATTTTTGTGTGCATTTTTTTTTTAAAGTTGGGAGTCACGCTACGATATCAATACCTTATTTAAATGTTCAAACTAAAACAAATCATGCCAGTCAACATTCGTATTGCCACTAAATTTACTGCCGTGAAAATTGCAGGAGGAGAAATCAAATTATATTTTTCGTTTACAGATCACGTGGGAAGCGTCATACACATGGTCACAGTTCTGTTTAAGATAGAGGAAAAAATTTAAGTGGCGGGGAGCATTCAACCTGAATTAAATGATTTTGACGTTCATTTTGAAAATAATATTGGATGCCAGACCACAACAATACTTCCAATGCTTAACCTAACTTATATTACCTTCCTACGTTGAAGCACATGCAAGGGGCGGAAAAATGAGTTTAACGAAATGTAGAGATTTATGACGTTCATTTGAATGTTGAAAACCCTAGCACAATAAGCTCTCGTTCTTAGTGTTTTCTTTTCTGGGAGTGCAGGTCGTAGACAGAGACATGAAGGGCGACTCAACTGCGAGTTAGTGTCGCGGAGAATAGACAGATATAATCTTCTTCTTCTTTTTATTAAGGCACCACTACAACACACATAGAGTGATTTCTATAGCAGAGAATGGTAGGTCTCAAATCTATGTCAAGATTTTGGGGAGTATTTAATCCACAAGTTGTAGTTTTAACAACTCCACGAAATTTCCCATTGTAGAAAGGAATCATTCTACTATCTAGAATAACACAAGGAGGTGGGGGAGATTACTTTCCTTCTGCTCTCTTCTTTTTTTGTGTTTCAGATGTGTGCCTACGTTTTGAGTTCTTCCTACTTTGTAGCAATGTATCAACAGGGAATCAAAACCTCCTCAATGTATATCTTCGTAATAGACTTGTAATACAACTACATCTATTTTTACAAATGAAAGTAGATTTACAGCTACACTCTACACATTTTACTTCAAATGACAGAGGGACGTATGCATGAGATTTCATAGCTGATTAAAATGTATATATGCAAACATGTTTTCTTGTCTTTCTTCTTTCTTTTTTTATAATCTCGTTTCCAAGCATAAGTAGGTAGATCATGCCAAGGTAAGAAACAAACAGTTCAGGGCAAGGAGCAAGTATACAGTTCACTTTAGGCAATATCTAGATTTATCACAGAAGTAAGAGGAGTCTTTCACATACAGTTGCACATTTATATTTAGATAGGAGAGTAATAAGTAAGTATCTTAAATCAGAAAAACCCTCTTCCTTTGATAAGCACAAAATATTCATTTGCTATTTGATGGAATTTATACTTATATAGTTAACATACACACTAAAGGAACAAAAGTCAAATTGATTATTTTCCTCTCAGCTACCCTTTTACAAAATTCTCACATAATTTTTTTTTTACACAGAATTTTACCACTTGTTTGTCAAAACAGAAATAGAGGCAAGTAAGACCATTCATTTATCATTTCACAGAACTGAAAACACAACAGTGGTTTAAATTTTTATCTCAGGAAACTTTTCAAGTTGACAATGCCAGGCCTTATAGATGGTAACGTATATTCTAAATAGAGCAAACACCTAAACTTACATAATGAAAATAATATGGTGCCATTATGTATGAAATTTATGTAATAGATTGCATATAGATTTCTCACAGGAATCATTTTATCTCTTTTTGAACTATAAAAATAGAAAGAAAACTCTATAACAACATTCTAACTTCTTTATAAAATAACTACACATTTTCCTTTCTTTGCCTTCTAAATAATTTACATAAGTTTGGTACAAAGCTTGCTTACATTATGAAAGAAACAAAGGTAGTCCTTCTGTTATTACATTCAAATAAATTTTACTACAGCATAATATACAAAACTGTGACATAGTACTTATTTTCCTTACTATATACAATACAAAATTTCCATCTCCTTATTTACAACAATAAGCATCAAATAGGGCAGTATCCTCTTGAAATTCATCAATAAAATCCATTCTCCAAGAAATGCATGCGCATCCAAATCTGAAACTCCTCAAACCTACAAACTAAACAAGGCATAAAACTTCTTCTATAGGCCATGGGTGCTCACCTCCCAACCTTTGGTTGGAAAACCAACCACCCCCAAGTTGGGAGGCACCTTTGGAACCAGGTACATTCATGCAAGCCAAATACACAAGATACACACAAAAATATACACACCCACCCAAGGGGATTTTCACATAACAAAGAGTTCATTATGAACCCAAAATGGGGAATGGAGGACCGTGGACTACGCACTCCATTTTGGGGACTCAAAATCAAGCACCATGAATAACAATCACCGAGTTTTTTCAACCCTTCATTACAACCCTTATTTCTCATTTCCTTATCCAACCCAACCATCATTCACATTTCACACAACATATGGGTACTCATACCCTCTTATTAACCTCTCCTTTTAAAGGAGGAATAACTTGTCCCCATGGAGGTTCCTACTCCAACCATCCCCAAACTTGGGATTCTCTTCCCAAATTTGGGTGAGCCTATCCCATTACAACCCTTTTTCCCAACAACACTCACACAAAGAAAAGAAAACAAAAGAAAACAACACTTAAAGGAAAGAATTTCAAACACACAATTACATGTACATAGCATACAAATTTGAAAACATAAGAAGCAAAAGGGTGTGGTGATCCTACCTCAATCCTTGAAGCTTTGGAAAGAAGTGGTGAGGGTGAGTACAACCCCTTCTCCAAGCTTGTTTTCCAATCCTTCAAGCCAAATCCAAGAGCTCCCAAAAATCACAACTCCAAAAACAAAGAATGTCAAAAGAGAACCCCCAAAACCCTTGAACTCTTAGTTTTTCTTATAGAATTCAAGCTTGAATTTCTTTTGAATGGGGAAGTGACACTTGTCATTCGCCCTCCCAAGCACATTCACCCATGTGTGCTCTCACATGTGTGAGAACTTGGGGGACTTCCAAGACAACATAGAGAAGTGGGAGTGGAAAGGGACTAGTCCCCATCCCACTTCTCAAAACTTTATTTTCGTCAAACCTCTTTAAGGCCTCAAAAAGGGTGCCCAATCATGAAACTAACTCAAAATTTTAGGCTAAAAAGGTACCTAACCCATAGGTACTTGACCTATGTAGTGTCCCTCCAGTTTAGACATATTGTTTAGTTTGATTCTGCTTGTTAGATGCTTAGTTCATTGTGATACTATGTTGTTTCATTTCAGAGCTGATTCTGGATACTATGTTGTTTTGATTTTGCGGATGATACATTGATATCCTGGTTATTTGGTTATGTTGGTTTGATGATACTGTGATAGATCCATTCATGATATGGCTTATTGGTTATAATTATTGCTTATGTTATCATGTTGATATGATTGTATATGATTCATTTTGCTCGTTTGTGTCGGTGGATAAGACAGTGTAGCATTACTCATTTGTGAGTACCCTGCTACGCTGCAATTCTTATTCACAGTGTGTTTTCTAATATGAGTTTATATATACATGTTTTAACCTTGATGTTTTCCTACAGACACAGGTACCGGGTAACGGCTCCACCTACTTGTCAGGTCTGAGTGTACCCTAATTCATTATAAATATGTTGTCGGAGGTATTGATAGGTCCTTTTAAACCTTCGTTCGTTTTCGAACGAGTATCTTTGTGTTAACCCGTGTAGCCCAGTTTGTCTTGTCGTGTTCAAATATATATTGTTTTGTGTTTGCGAATATAATATTTAATTATATTAAAATGTTTATTAATGTTTTAACCAACGTTAATGATTTAATTTATTAAGTTAAATTAAATAAGTTATTTCTTTGCAATGTTTTAATTAAAATAATATTATTGCTATTTTAATTGTGCAAATTGAATTGTGTGAAATAGATATTTTTAAAGCAAGATATTTTTGACGAGATAAGAATCTCTGATTGTCAGTTAAAGGTTTGTTCTGATATTTTAAAGAGTTGAACTGAATGAGTTATTTACAATGCGAATTGAATTATCAGTTAAAATTGAATGATTGAAATCTTTATTGCATGAATTAATATCAAAAATTGGGAATTGTGCATTCACGGGAAGATTTCTTACGGCAGCAGTTTTTAGCAGTTTTGGATTCATGGCAATTGTTTTCAGAAGAATTTTTCTTTAAGATTTTGTTCACAAGCGTGTTTTGAAGTTGGCTTGATTGGAATTTCGTTGTCAAAGTCTGGAAAATTAATAGAGGAATCAGCAAAAGGTTTCAGAATTCGTTTCAGCTCGATTTTCCAGATTAACCAAGTTTTCTTCTTTTTAAGTTTCTGTAAAATTTCTTCAATGAACGTTGTGGAAAAATTATAGTTTGCCAAACCTGCATATAGAACAGAAAAATTGTTAGAATTAAGTGAACAGGTGTGATTGAAATATAGTTAAAATAAGATGCTAAGTATTCAAGGAAATAGAATTTAGCATATAGTCTTAGAACTGAAAATGGATTTTGATATCTTCTAAATATCCATTGTTTTATTGAAATGTTTGATCTAGAATGAAGAACGAAATCTAGGAATAATTATAAGTTTGATATCTTGAAAAATTTAGACAACACAATTTGGGGGTTGAATCTCTGAGTTCATCATTGTTGTCTCTTTTATTTCTTCCTTTTCTCCAAACTAGTAATTATGATCTCCTTGGTAATGGCACTGCCTTTATGAGATTGAAATCTTAAGTTCATGAACTCATTTGGTTATTTAGGAAATGTTCTAGAATGTATTTTTCTATGTTTTGTACACCCCTTTTCCCCAGATCTGCGCCATAAGTAAATTTATATATATAAATATCATTTGTAATCACCAGTCACTTGAGTCTCTTTCATACGCCCTTACTTTGTTTCTGTAACGCCCCGCCTTGGTAACCGTTAAAACATAGTGTAAAGAGTGAAATTAACTGAACAATTTTTTTTTAAAAGATATTTAATTTACACAATTGCCATAAGGTTTCCAAGACGACGTTACTTAAACCTAACACATAAACTCAACACGTCATCATAAACATAATACAAATTTAATGCCAAGAATGGTTCAGTTTACAAAACTTATTACATTCGAGAATCCATAGGTTCAAATTACAACAAGAGAGATTTTAATAAATCTCATACATCCAAAGATAGTACAATATGAACGCTCTTATACAAGAGGTAATTTTTACAAAGCAAACAAAGATCATATCATAACTGACATCCATATCCACGAACATGCTCTGCATCCACAGTCATGGACATTGAAGTAACTAGAACCTTCTGCAAGCATAGGATCATCTGCAAGAAAATCTGAGGAAGATAAAGCACGGTTTCCTCCCGACCACGTGGAACCCAAAGGTCCACTCCCTCCATGCTAGGAGATAATGACAGGTCCACAAACAATGAAGACAGAACATCATGTTTACGGGGTTTACAAATACACATCACGACATAACGTTTACAAATCAGAACAAATACAATCCCAGTAACATATCACATTAAATAGAAATCAAAACATAAGGAATACCATCATGATATAGACTAAGAGTGTCATCACACTGTCGGGATAGGTTACCCTAGTGAATCTTCCTAGACTACCGGCCCTCTCCAAGAGTTACCTTGGTAGCCTCTACCAATTCTCGGCCCCTATGCAGACCAATGTGGAGTCACTTCATCTTTCAAGAGGACAAGATAACGACTTGCCATTCCAGGCCTTCTCAACCTTTTCTCAACCTGAACGAGCGTTAAGACAATAGGCGAGGCACACTTTTATCTGAATTAATGTTTATAACTTCCCAACCCATAATTCTTTAGTTAGGTTTTCACTGAATTAACACACCTACGATAGGTTACCCAGACAATCACTTCCAGATTTCAGCCCCTACCGTAAGCCACTCTTCTATAACATGACTCAACATAAAACCAATCTAGGGGTAGCTATCAAGCACAAAAATCAAAACCAGAATGTTTATGTCCTTCACTAGAGGCAAATCACAATCTCTAGGATATCACTTCAAAATACCACAAAATGATACAAAGCTATACCCCCACATAAAAATAATTGTAACATGAGCATCTTAATAGAAATGCTATAACCTTATTAACACAAATTTCCACTTCCCAAACTTATGATGAAAAGGAAAAGTTAAACATTTTCAACATTGTATAAATATAAATACACACCCAATAATTGCAAACTACCAAATTTTATAAGTTAAATGTTCATATTAAACAATTTAATGATATTTATTTCTTATTAAGAGAAATACGTCTATATTAAAATGAGTTGGAATAATATAAATCTTACACATTTATAATCTCTCACTTAGAGGCAATATAATTCACTAAATATACAAATAAATAATAGCATACGAGAGATTTTTGCCTTAATCTACTCTTATACTAAATGAATTCTCTTTACAAATAATAAACTTAAAATTACATCTTCAAATATTTTCCGAATCACAAGTTTACATTTAACCAATTCTTGTGCTATATAAATGTAACTTCCAACTGATAATTATGCAAACATAATTTTTTAATTAATTAACTTCCGCTTATAAATCATGCAAAGATGATTATATATAAAGAAAGAAGTGACAGTAAGAAACACCATGCAATCTGCAAGAACAATTATTACAAATTCCATGCAATCTATAAGAAACGTCATGCAATCATAAAGAAACAATACATATCGATATCGTAACCACAATGATAAAATGCCTAAACTCATGTTTATATTAGGATTACGTTTATTGCTAAGAATTCATTCGAAATTTGCATGAGAAGTCGATTACTCTTATAGCCTTGTACTATTCTAAGAGTTAGATAGTTATCCGATATAGTGCAATGCTATATTCTCAGAAGGGACAGTTTATAAGAAAGAAATCAAAGATCAGGAAATAAACTTAAAAGAAACAAATCTGGACGCAAGAATTTAGAATTAAAGGAGTTTGTAGTTAAAAGGCAACAGATGGAAAGTTTATTTAAAATTGTACAGGGATGATTCTATAGACTAAATTCTCCATCCTTGGCTACAGCCAAAGAACAATAGAAATGAAATTTCCCAATTGCCAACGAAGCAGTAAGAAGAAATTACCAGGAATTTAAATCATGAAGGTCTTGTATAAAGGCAGGAAGTAAAAGTAAGGAAACTATAACGCCGAACATTCCTTTTTATTATTATTAAGCTTCAATCTCAGTGTAATGATGAGCTACAGGAAGACGACAAAGTACAAAATAAAATATCAATAAATCGGATATATATCGATCAAACAAACCCCCAAATCAATTTTGTGGAAATCAACATACCAATTAAAAAGAGCTAACTATGATGTCAATACAGCCAAAGAAAGAAATAGTAAAGAACTGCGCTGGAATTTCCAATAGATAAATTTTCTTTCAGCTAACTTGCGCTGGTGAATAAGGAAACGCTATACAAGATGGAGACTATGTGCTTTGGAAATAACTATCATTAGATCTTTGATCAAAGATTATACAGGGAACATCAAAAGGAGGAGGCTGCGCACAAGCACAAACACATACAAGGAGATCTATAATATAAAATCAAAAATCCTTTCACCAAATCAAGGAAAATCGATATCAAAGTCTAAGTATAGAGATTTAGAGGAGGCTACACAGTTCAAAGAATAGATCATAATGAAATCAATGACATAAGCCTTCTGGTTTAAATACTCGCCTATAGGAGGATAAGCATCATTCTAGGTTATAGCCAATGAAAGAATTTCAGATGCCTGGTGATAATATTTGACATAAAAACATATAAATAGGTGCAGATTTGAAAGTAGGGATTGGTATCTAACATCAAGCGTAGCTCTGTTGTTGCTCATATTTAAATCATGTAAACAGATAGGATTTTTATTATAAAAAAAACAAGCCCCATTCCATATAAGGAAATAGTGAGGCTGTAATCAGCTTAGTATGACAATAAAAGATGAGCTTTTAACACTTAAGGAAATCAGAAATTCAGGGTTCAAATTTCATAAAAGTGTTACCATTGCCAGAAGAATCACAATTTCAATTAGAAGAAAAGATAGAGATAATAGTAGCGATCATAATGAACTAAGAGATTCAATCCCCAAATTTGGATTGCATAAATTTGAAGACATCAAACTTTTAAATAATACCTAGATTTCATTCTGAATTCTGAATTGGAAATTTCAATAAATCTACGGATATTCAGAAGAAATCAAATACCTTTTCAATTCCAAAAATAAATACTAAATTATGTTTCCTTAAATTCTTAACATCATGAATTAGCTGTATTTTCAACAAAATTTGATTGCTTAATCTAACTATTTCTCTATTTTATACGCAGGTTTGGTAAACCACTATTTTTCCACAACGTTCATTGAAGAAATTTTATAGAAACTTAAAAAGAAGAAAACCTGGACAATCTTGGAAATCGAGCTGAAACGAATTTCTGAAACCTTTGCTGATTCCACTATCAATTTTCCATACTTCGACGGTGAAATTCAAATCAATCCAGCTTTAAATTACGCTTGTAAACAAAATCTAAAAAGAAAAGTTCTTCTAAAACAATTGCCGTGAAACAAACTACTAAAAACTACTTCCTGAAAGTTCTTCCCGTGAATGCCCAAATACCAATTTTCCCAAAAGATCTTAATTCATGCAATTCACTTTCAATCACAAAACTTAACTGACAGATCATCTTACATTGAAAATAGATCCACCAGTTTAACTCATTCTTTAAAATATCAAAACAGACCTTTAACTGACAATCAAAGATACTTATCTCGTCGAAAATATCTTTCCTTAATAATATCTATTTCATATAGTTCAAGTTGCACAATTAAATCAGTAATAATAATATTTTAATTAAAAGCATTGCAAAGAATTAACTTTCTCATTTGAAATTCGATAATCTATTTAATTTAATTTAATAAATTAAATCACAAACATTGGTATAAACATTTATAAACATTTAATAAAATTAATTATTAAATACGCAAACACAAAACAATATAAACGAACACAGCATAATGAAATTGGTGGTCAACCTCTCCAGTGCAACCATAGACCCTCTTGCCATCAATTTCTTAAAACGAGGTCCCAATTTTGCCATTACGCCTCGTAAAATTCCTCACACTGACTTTTTCGTTGAAATTGAAAACATAGTGCGTGGGCTTCCTTCTAATATTGCTGAAGAAATTAGACAGGATTGCGCTGTCGCCCTTCGTCGTGCCAAACCTCCCAGGAGCAATATCCCTAAAGCTGAATTTATTGCGTTCCAAAATTTGGTGCGCAATGAAGACTTAATCATTTGCAAAGCAGATAAAGGGAATGCCACTGTCATCATGAACAAACAAGATTATCACTCTAAAATGCTTGACCTTCTTTCTGATCGCTCGAGCTACAAAATCTTATCTCGTAATCCGTGTCTTAAAATTCTCAATAAAGTCAAGCAAGCTATTTCCCTCTCGCCCTTTGATGATGCTACTAAAAAGCGTCTTTTTCCCTCCAAAGAAGTGACGCCGCGTATCTACGGGGTCCCAAAAATTCACAAAAAAGATATTCCGTTAAGACCCATTGTGGATACGATAAACTCTCCCACTTACAAATTAGCGTCCTTCCTTGCCAAATTAATCTCTCCTTTGGTGGGCAATTCTGATTCCTTCATTAAAGATTCTCCCCATTTCATTGATTTTATCAAGAACGTCAAGCTCGACAATAATGACATCTTAGTGAGCTTTGACGTTGTTTCTCTCTTTACCAAGGTTCCCATTCCTGACGCCATTGAGATCATCAGGCGCAAAACTAATAATGAAATTGCCTCGCTCGTAGAGTTTTGCCTTAAATCTACCTTTTTCTCTTTCCAAAATGTCATTTATGAACAAGTTGATGGTGTGGCCATGGGTTCTCCGCTTTCTCCGGTCATTGCTAACCTCTACATGGAGCAATTTGAAGAGTCAGCCCTCTTCTCCTTCCCCCTCAAGCCAAAATGGTGGAAGCGATATGTAGATGACACCAATGTTTGTTGGCCACATGGTCTAGACCAATTAGAAGAATTTCATGCCCACCTCAACAGCTTGGCCCATTGCATCTCCTTCACTAAGGAGATTGAATCTAATGGCCAACTCCCTTTCCTTGACATCTTGCTTGTTAAAAAGTCTGATGGCTCCCTGGGTCGTCGGGTTTACCGTAAGGCCACCCACACCGATCTCTATCTCCACTCGTCCTCTCATCACCATCCTTGTCAAAAAAGTGGTATCCTCAAAACCCTCGCCTTAAGAGCCTTTCGGATCTGTGATGAAGATTACTTGGACCAAGAGTTGGCCCATCTCCGTAAAGTCTTCACCCTTAATGGTTACAATAGTAAGCAGATCACTAGAGCCTTCAGCCATGCTAGGGAGAGGTTCTACTCCAATTCCCCGACCTCCAAGCCTGATCTTCTCCCTGGTGTTGCGCTTCCTTATATTGAAGGCATTTCCCAAAAAATCTCCAAGATCCTTTCGAAGAAAGGACTTCATTGTGCTTTCAAACCTTTCGCCACCGTAAAACACCATCTCCCCTCTCTCAAGGACTCGAGAGACTTATTGCATGAGTCTGGGGTTTATAAGGTTGTTTGCTCTTGTGGTATCCCTTATATTGGTGAAACGGGTCGTTCTTTTTGCACAAGAATTAAGGAGCACAGTGCAGACATCAAACATGAACGAGTTGTTAAATCTGCACTTGCGGACCACTCTTCTACAACTAAGCACCACATTTGCTTAGAAAACACTCAGATCTTGTGCAAAGAAGACAACTTTTTCAAAAGGAAGCTCATGGAAGCCATTCACATTAACAACCACCCCTCTAACCTCAACCGTGATGAGGGTTGGGGTGTTAGTAATGCGTGGCAGCCCTTACTTTCTAACCTTCGCAACGATGTTCAGTCCTAGCCTTTTTGGGCCCCGTTTTTCCCCCTCCCTCTTTTTCGTGTCTCTTTCCTTCCCCCTGTTTTCCTCCTCCTTCACCCGTCGCTCCCTCTTCCTTTTTTTCCCACTCTGGCATTTTGGGGTCTCCTTTTTTGTCCTCCTCCTCCTCCTTTCATCTGGGTCTTTTCATCAAAAGTTACGCTGGCTTTTTCTCCTTGCTCTTGCTATTGTTATGTTATTTTGTGCCTCTTTCTCCTTTCTTATTATTTTGTCCTCCTCCTTATCTCTTTCGCCTTTCGCCTTGGTCTTGATCGTTGTCCTTTCATCATAGTTATGCTTGCTTTTGTTATTTTGTCCTCCTCCTCCTTTCATCTTGGTCCCCTCCCGTTCTCTCTCGCCTTCATCTTGTCGTGTTTAGTATGTTATTTTGTAGTTCTTTGCCTTTATTATCTCAATTTTCTTCGTGTTCTTTGCCTTTTTTAGATTTTTATATACGTTGAGATTTTTGACCATCATTATTTTCACCAATATTCTCTTTTTATATAATTAATATTAACTTATATATATATACATATATATATATATTAATATTAACTTATATATACATACTATTATACATATACATAATCTATATTACTTTTAGTCATATTAACTTCATATATATATATATATATATATATATATATTTCTATTATTCTTTGTTTTCTTCTTATTTTTCTCATTTTTACTCCTTTCTTGTTATTCTTTCTCTTAATCTCATTTCTTTCCTTATTCATAATTGTCGTTATCTATAGTTATTTTCTTTTGTTCTTTGTTTTCTCATTTGTTCTCACTATTTCTTCTCTTGATATATTTTTTCTCACAGATTCTCATTTAATACTTGTTAATATAGTAGGGTTTTTATATTTCCTATTAACATATAATACATTATTTAAATCGTACTTAATTCTCTTATTCCCAAATTATAGTTATATATATTTTTATGGATTTATATAGAATATAAATATATATTCATATCCTTCTTTGTAATATATTAATATCCCTGTATTTTATTTGTAGGATATAATAAGGTTGTTTATATTTATTCTCTTAATTAGTGTTATTTTTCTTATGTGTGTTATTTTTGCTCTTGTGTCTTTTTGTTTTTATGTTATTCCTTTCCCTTATTTTTGATATTTTTATTTTGTTCTGCGTTTCTTGTTGTATTTCTTTAGGTTTCATTATTCTTATTTATTTTCTTGTTTTTCATCCTTCTTAGTTCTTTCTTTTGCTCTTTCCCCTTTTGTAATTGGTCTCCTCTTTTGCTCTAATGTGTTGCTCTTCCTCTTCTTTAGTCTTGGCCTTGGTCTACGTGCCTCCTCACCCTCCCCCTCCTCTCTTCTTTTTATCTTGTCCAAGTCTGCAATTACCCTCTCATTCCTCTTGCTCTCTCTCATCCTGATGATGGATCATGTAGTGTGATCCGAAACGTTGATGCTAAAAATTGTTGCACACAATCAAATCCAGAAGCTATATAGACTTATGATATGGATTGTGGAAACCTATTATCATTAACGCATAATGAACTGGACAACTACACGGGGTAACACAGAGATACTCGTTCGAAAAAGAACGATGGTTTGATAAGGACCTATCAATACCTCCAACAACATAATTTTATTGCATTAGGGTTCGCTCAAACCTGTCAAGCAGGTGGAGCCATTACCTGGTACCTGTGTCTGCAGGAAAACATCAAGGTTAAAACATATATATACTCATGTTAGAAAACACACCGTGAATAAGAATTGCAACGTAACAGGGTACTCACGAATGAGTAATGCTACACTGTCTTATTCACCGAAACAAACAAGTAAGATCAATCATAAACAATCATAACAACTTGATAAACATAAGCAATAGTCATAAACAATTAGCCACATCATGAATGAATCTATCACAGTATCATCAAACTAATCACCTCAACATAACAACCACATGAAAAACCGTAAGCTAATAAACCATATCAGATATATGTCTATCTCAATAACATCACGGAAACACAACCAGATAAATAGGACGTCAATGTATCATCCATAGATTATAAAAACAACATAATGTCAAAGTTATAACTGAGAATACACAACATAGTATTGTAGTGAACTAAAGCATCTAATAGGCAGAATCAAACTGAAAACAACTAAGACAGGATGTCACAGCGAGAGGGTCACTACAGTTTCTTTGTAAATGATGTCGTATGAATCTGATAATATACTATGACTTATAAAGTTTTATCTCTGTAGATTACATCTAAAACTTCTGAATAATCTTGGGTATTGGTATATCCATAATCTTAAACCTATAGATCACTACTTTACAATCCTGTTGTAACTTGACTTTAAGATCTACGCACAGCCTTTACCTAACACATGGTAACTACAAAATAAACATCTTTTGTTCCTTAACCTATTTCCTCACAGAAATGGCGTTGTATTTTAGCAGGGCATAAGATATTTAAAATACTCCTGAGAATATTACCTTGATACGTCCTTACTAAATGTTACCAGATTGTTTCTTAATCGCCATTCTAATGATGAATATAGAGAAAGATAGCGCTGCACTGCTTTTGGTATCTTTGATTAACTTTTGATTTGTAAATTTCAATAATTATTGGTATTTGAGAATTTATGTCAAACAACTTGCTGAATTAAGCGTCGATTGTCATTCTTCCTTTCTGATCTTATTTAAGTTTACCAGTAATTATTCTTGATGACCATGTGCATGGAGCGCAAGGAATGTTTCAAGATTTTTGTGTTCATATCGCATCTTTCTTGTAATACCTGATTCTTGTTTATCTGTTTTTATGAAATATGTGCTAATGGTAGTATAATATTTATGCATGCATCCTGAAGATTACCCACAGTTTTGATTTCATTTTTTTTGTTTTTATCTGAAAACTATTAATCTATGCCTAGTATGAACTCTCTCTCTTTGCATGTAATAGTCGGGGAAAGTCTCTTGAATAGATAATTGTCTGAAAGATTCTTACTGAATGTAAATATTAGTTAAGTGGAGTCCATAAAGACAAAGAAAAGATATTTAAGATTTTAAGAGTTATGTATATTAAATATTTGTAATAACAATGCTTTGAGTTGTATATATTAAGTGATTGAATTACCTTTATATAAAGATTATACTTTACGTTTATTAAAATGTAATTAAATACTTTATTTTTAAATTGTATGAAGTATATATATTAATATTATTAGTTTGTTTATTAAGAATTTTCAATTCCTTAAGTTAAGTTAATTGAAAATTATTAGATGTATATATATTATAATGTGGATGATGATATCTTCATTTTATTAAAAGCTTGAGAAGTGAATTTGTGATGATAAGATTTTAAATTTTCCAATTTATGAAGATTGAAAATATGAATTGCGGAGTTGTGTTCTAGCTGTAAATGAGTGTATTTACATTATGTTATAGAGGTGTGTATTATTTTATCTACACCGAGACTAGAAAAGTGAATATCAAATCGACAAGTTTATTACACTCTTATTTTGATTTATCATGTTTGTTTTCTTGGGGGTATAGCATTTATATTTTATTGTTGACCTAATAGACTTCTTGGAGGCTAAGGTCTGTTCCTAGCGGAAGATGTAGGCCTTTGTGGTTGTGAATTTTATGCTTGATAGATACCCTTGATCTTTCTGTCTAGTCATGTTATAGTGAGAGTGGATTGCGTTAGGGGCCGAAATCCTATAGTGATTGTCTGGGTAACCTAACGTAGGTGTGTTAATTAAGTGATAACCTAACTAATATATTAGGGGTTGGGTAGTTCTAAACACTAAATCAGATAATGGTATCCTCGCCTACTTCTTAACGCTCGTTTAGGTTGAGAAAAGGCTGAGAAGGCCTGGAATGGCAAGTCGCCATCTTGTCCTCTTGAAAGATGTAACGACACCGCATTAGTCTGCATAGGGGTCGGGAATCGGTAGAGGTACCAGGGTAACTCTTGGAGAGGGTCGGTAGTCTAGGAAGATTCACCAGGGTAACCTATCCCGACAATGTGATGACACTCTCTTAGTCTATATCATGATGGTGTTTCCTTTTGTTGAGATTTCAATTTAATGTAACTTGATACTGAGAATTTATCCATTTTGATTTGTAAACGTTATGTCGTAATGTGAATTGTAAACCCCATAAATGTAATGTTTTGTCTTCTTTGTTTATGGACCTATCAATTATCTCCTAGCACGGAGGGAGTGGACCTTTGGGTTCCACGTGGTCAGGAGGAAACCGTGCTACACCTTTCTTTGAACTTTCTTGCAGTTGATCCTATGCTTGCAGCAGTTCCAGTTACTACTTTGTTCGTGACTGTTGATGCGGAGCTTGTTCATGGATATGAACACTATATGTTTTGTAAATTTATCTCTTGTATAAGAGTGTACTGATTGTACCACCTTTGATATATGGAGATTCTTTGAAATCTCACTTTATGTAAAATGGACATTTGGGATATTTGATTATATGTAGTTTTATAAATTGGTTCTTACATGAAATCAAATTTGTACTTTTGTTAATAATCAATGTGTTGAGTTTATTTATTAAGTTTTATGGAACAACGTCTTGGAAACTTTATTGCAATTGTGTAATTAATTATCTTTAAAAAAAAAAATTATTCGGTTAACTTTGCTTTTTACACTTTGTTATAATGTAACTAAGGCGGGGCGTTACAACTTAGGTACCTTAAATCAATAAAAACACCTTAAAAACTCAACTTTTCAACCCCCAAAAAGTGCCCTAAAGATCAAATCCGAGTTTTTCCACTTGGGTGGACAACTCACCACTTAAATGGATTGACATGGAAATTAAAACCAATTTACAAACATGCACAAATAACATCACAAAAAAAAATACATTACATAATGGAACTATAGTCCCTCCATATGGACTATAGCTCGGCTTCACTGGTAAATTCACTCAGGGTTCCCAAAGGTCACCTCCAATTTCCATTGGCCATGGAAAGGGTACCTGCACACTCGATGCACACGTTAATCCATCCAATAAATCATGTATCAAAACAATCGAATCACCACTTCATATACACAAGTTTCCATCCAAATAAATCATAAAATTGAATCACTATTTCATATACACAAGTTTCCACCCAAATAAATCATATGTCAAAACAATTGAAGCACCATTTCATATACACAAGTTTCACAATTTCACATAGCATATATATCTCATATCATAACTGAAAAAATCACTAATCACCTATCATATCCAGTTCTTTTTACCTTAATTTTCAATTTCATCAAATTATAACATGGTTTATTCATAACACATATTTCATTTGTTCATCATTTCAAAATTCAAATTGAACAACCACAGTACCTAGCATAAATTTAGGTCAACCATCATAGTCATCTAACTAAGCATGTAGCATCATAATCAAATCATCATAAGAACTCCAATGTCTAAATACCATATTCAAATCATTATGAGAACTCAAATGTCTAAGTATCATGTCATCAAGAGTATCTCTAATCATAATCAATAACCACAACTCAAAATAGTCTAAATACTAGGTGTATCATAGGGGTAGGCCTCACATTGTGTGTCTTGTGGTATAGTGATAGCTTTTGAGTGTGTATGCAATTCTCTTGCACCTTGTGCGATCCTAAGAAACAATCACTTAGAAGTTGTTACTTTACCGCCCCCACATTTAAATTTGGACATTAAAATGAATAAGTGTTTTCAATTTGTGTAACCTCAATTCAACAATAGAAGTATCCTCTCTCCTTGTGCACTTGTGTGATCCTGGGTGCAAGAGAAACTGTTATTGACTCTAAGAATTTGGCCTTCCTTCATGGGAAAAGTACTCACCCCAAGGTGACTCAAACTGGCAACGAAGCTCTTTAGCTGAGCTACTCCTGACCGGTATACAAATGTGAATCCTAATGGAAAACTTAGGATTACGAGTGCAGATGTGTCACACAGACAAGTGAATCCTCATAAACCCTATGGAGCATAACCTCTCTAGGCTAGGATTCCTCCTTATCAGAGCTGATCTTTCCTCATATGTGGCCACTTGAATGGGTGTCCGAACTAAAAACATTTTGTGTATTTGCCAAAAACTCTTTCTATTCATTGGTGCAACAACAATAATTTCCAAGGCATCCACATTCTCGCAGTTCTTAGTAGAGGTGAAGATCCTGTTATGGGAGATTTATGAGGGCTCAAAGCTTGGTTGACCCAAGAAGTGAGTGCAATGTAAGGGGGAGCTAGTGTGGCCAAACTTCTAAATCACCCGCTAAGAATAAGTGCGGCTAGGGAAACTGACATGGAATCCAGTGAATATAGTCCTTATCAAACCTAGGATTGTGCTTGTCTTCATTATGCTTGTTTTCAACATTCAAAGACAAAACCATGTGTTTTCCAAGTGTTTTCTGAAACAATGAACAAATAAACATCCTTCACAGATCTAGAAAAACACACTCAAACTGAAACAATCCTAAAAATCTACCAAAATTGCAAAGAAACTAGAATTTTATTCACTCTGCAATGCATTTGCTACCCTATGCAACACATTCAATATTTTTAACCACATCTGAGACTCTATGAACTACAATCGACCTGAAAAGCCACATTTGCTAACTAAAACAATGCATCCAACTGTAACACAATGTATTTGCTTTCCAAAACACCGCAATTGATTTTTTGAACCGCATATGTGACCTAAAACAATGCATTTGCTAAAATTGAGATGCATTTGATCCTCCTCAATGCATTTGGTATCTGAAATGACACAAGGGTCCTTAATGCATCCTCGGTAGGAAGGATATCAATGCATTATGCACTTCACTGATGAGGGTCCTATCCTTTCCACCGGTTTCCTATACTATGGAAACAACTACCACCTAAGGAAGAACTAGGGTTGCATATGAGGATGACACAAAGGGGAAATGACTCATCTTAGATTCAAGAGTCTAGTGCATGGTCACCATAATGGGATCCATTAACCTAGAGTACCCAGTGTTTGATAACCTGGCTCTGATACCAAGTGTAACACCCTGACGCACAAACCCCAAAGGACAATTAAGATAACAATTACCGCATAAATTTTTTTTTTAAAAGTTAACATATAACATAAGTACATTAAGTTCTAATACATGACATTCAATTAAATGCAGCCACTAGCTACCCATGTCCTCTGGGGTACAAGTGAAGACATTACGAAACCAAAACTCATACATTAACAATAACGAACAAAAGCCTAGATTAAAACTATGATAAAGTTTCATGTTTACATTAATCACACACCCATCATAATTTCATCACTAAGAAGCATTCACGTGTGATAACTCAATATAAACAAGATCCTCTCAGTTTTAATAACCATAAACATATAATATAAACATGAGAATACAAGAAGCATACTTCCACAGATACAACATGTTCAAATGACAATAACCACAATCACTAATCACATAAGGAATACAAAGGTACCATTTACATTACATCTGTTTCCAATACATTACACCATTCAAAAGCATAAGTTTACATGACTATCTCCCAACACAACATGGGAGTAATACACCAAATACAGGAGTATAACAGAAATAAAGAATATGCATCTGGTTATATAGTGAACTCTGGAACACTTTGCATATGTGTAACACTGCACCGTACAAACGCTGACAAGGAACCCAATGGGGTGCATAGCACATTCCACTTGACCGTGTGGACCCAAAGGTCCAACCCCCCATGCAAGGAGTAGACAAGAAAGATCCAAAATCCAAGATAGTCAAGAAGAACGACCATGAGAACCAACCACAAACAAGAAACCAAAACATGACGAACAACAACATCATTAACCACATAAGGTGACTGCTTCCAAAGGCGACCAAGGGAAAAGTAAGGGAAACTATGGGAGAGTGTCATCGCATGGCCCTAACATGGGTTATCTTGGATGCCTCTCACTAGGCGTTGGCCCCCATCTATGGTTATACCGGCTACCTCTCACTAGGCGTCGGCCCCATAGGGTGACACGTGCAGAACCGTTAACCTCTCATGGGGATGAGGTAACGACCTTTCCAACCACTGTCTTCTCATCCCACCCTTAGTTTGTGAGAGCACTAATGACGTGGATGAGGAATCTATTTTATCTTTAGTTAATGTTTTCCCACCCATTGGTTTATTTTATTAGGTTTTTACTCACACTTAACCAGGCTTCCCCTTTGTGTTTTAGCCCCTATGGAGAGCCACCCTCCCTATAGCTCCAAACATATGCACACTACAACAAAGGGTTTACCCAACATTAAAATCACATAACTAGAATCCGCGCAAGGCATGAACCATCTCGCCAAAGAATCACAACGAAGGCATGATAAAAACACAAGGTAACACCCACAAGAATAAAAAATATAAAGGCCAGATCATGATAGTCTGATAATACAGCTTTCCCACTACCTCTGGAAGCCTACTGAACTACTACTCTTGACTCCCAATAGGGAAGGTCTTAATGCTATGGGTTCCCACAAGACTAAATACTAAAGTACATCAAATAGAAAATGATTCAAGGAGAAAGGAACGCACTCAACAAAGAATCATAAAAATCCAACTTAAATTCTCATTTCACACTCAAGATAGAACCATCCAAAATCGTCTGTTAATTCAACACAATCCTAATGAATAAAATCACCTCCAAAACCAAGAAACCCAAAAAGGGGTAGACACAACAACACAAAAACATCAAATCCACCTTAAAACACCTGAATACATTCAATGAATATACCCTAAAGGATGGTGACAACCAAGTACATTGTATCCATTCATCCATTAGGGAATAGCTTTTAAAAAAAAAAGTACATATTATCAATCTGACAATCTATATAACCACATTTAACTCAAAAATCTATTTTCACGACACCCAAATGTCAATGAACATGATCAACAAATTTTCAACACATTTATAAGAGGATAAATTGAAGTCCACATTTAAGAAAAGAATAATAAAAAGAATCCTTCTATTGTAAAGACAAACCATCATCCAATCATTTAATTACTCTGTTAGGTAAAACATCACCAAGAAAGATTTAATCTAAACTCAATTCAATTTCACTATTTCCCTTAACTCCCTTATAAAACCGTTTACCAAATCAAACATAATCCCATTTACATTATTTCCCAATTTTTACTCATGTATCAACCGATTTCCAATATTTTGTTTTCTTTAATATAAATATAACAATCCTTTCTTAATACATCTTTTTGTTCTTTTCAATATAGTTTTCTAATCAGATAAGACTCACAATATTTCAAGCGCTATCATTAAGTAGTTATCCATTCTTTATCAAAAGTTAACTAAATTCTATCTACAATAAAAATTAACATAAATAACTAACTAAATATATATTTACTTACTTCCTTTCCCCTTCTATATAAACTTCAAGTTCACTTGTCTAACCCTATTTAATTTTCACAAACCTAAGTATCAATACAAGGAAATATGATAACCGATCATCATTTATAACTCAATTATTCATATACACATAGAACCATATGGATGGATCACAAACATATTCCAGATTACACATTCATAAATACACAAACATTTACATGTATATTTACACACACACATATATGTATTATTCCATTTATTATTCTTTCAATAGATATACTATTTTCCTCTCATGTAACAATCCATTATTTAGGAATGCAACAAAACCAAAATATAACTAGATCCTAACTAGAGCATTATAAAGCATCCACTACAAAAAGCATTGAAATACACTAACTCAAACACATATTATTTTCCTATTGAATAAAAATCACTGATTACCCTACCCTATCTGTCACCTCGGATTATACAAAACTATAATAATAAAAGTACATTAAAATTAAATAAACTCTAAAATATTTCACCGTCTCTCGAGTAAAAACATAACTATAAAATTAAATATAATTTAAATTTTCTTTTAACTTAATAGGCTTTATACAATTAACTCATTTTCTTTAAGAGAAATTACTTTAATAGTGACATTACATAACAAGATATTTATTCATTTCCAAACTGCACATACCAATCTATAACTATATACCTATATATATATATACTACATTTAAATCTATCAACTCACACTGTTAAAATATATTCAAAATTAAAAATCACGACTGTCAAACAGCATATAGTATCTGTAATGCCCCGCCACGCAACCCTAGAGGAAGTTGCAATTCACTACTTAAATGCACCAAAAAAAAAAAATTGTTTAAGTACAAATAACATGTAAGATGAATACACATTGCCAACAACCTCTAAGGCCACGAGACAAAGATTACTTTAAAACCCAAACAACAACAAACATTAATATAAACCAAAGCATTAATCACTTAAGGAAATGAGGCAACGTACATTCCATACAAGATAACTTACAACGAAGGATAATAAATTCCAAAAGATTTCAATTAACAATATTTAAACAATAAGATTACAACACTCATTCCCCGAATGAGGTAATTCCAACAAAAAATGATTACATATAACAAATTCCTCCTCGATAACAACTGAGGGGTAATAAAATACAATAAGAACTGAGAGAACAAGGCATGAGAAGAAATTGATTCCCATGAGCTCTCCAGCTAGAAATCACGAACACACGAACATGAAGAAGAACCAACAGAATAAGATGCACGCCACCCGACCACGGGGAATCCAAAAGGTTCCACTCCCTCCATGCTAGGAGATAGTAACCAGGAATTCCTACCCAAGACCATCTACCACTGGACACGGGTCACACAAAGCTGATACAAAATAAATACAAGACCTCATCACATGACTGAACGATCATATGTACAACTCTAGGTACGACTCACACAACATTGACAAAGGTTACATTGCTTCCAGACATAGAATAGATCAAGAGTGCCACAAATATCAAATACAAGCTACTGACTTAGGAAGAGTGTCATCGCATAGTTCGCCAAGGGATATCCTCTAGGAATCTTCCTAGGCCCCGGCCCCCACTCCATGGGTTATCCTGGTAGCCTCAACCGAAATCCCGGCACCAATGCTTACTCATGCGGAACCAAATATCTCTTGTGAAGACGAGATAGATGATCTTGCCATTCCAGGCCTTCCCGTCTCATCCCAAGTCTCGAACTAGCCCTTAGGCCCATGAGTGAGGCACAAATTATCTTGTTTAATGTTTGATGCAACCTAAGCTTCTAAAAGTTTTATTTAGTTATCACTGAATTAACCAACTTGCAAAGGGTTATCCTGGCACCACTTTGTGCGCCGGCGCCCATTGCAAGCCACTCTCCTAAGACAACTCACATGGTTATAACCACAATAGGTGACCAGATAACACGACCTCTCCAATCCAAGGAGGTAACAAAACAAGGAAACTCACTCCAAACACTGGAGGAAAACAAGGTTAAAACCCTCTCCAACACTAGAGGTAAACAAGGTCACATAATCCACTCCATACACTGGAGGAAAACAAAATACAAAATACCACTCCATCCAAAGGAGGCATAAACACATGACCCTCTCCTATTCCCAAGGAGGCATGAAACATCCCCATTTGTGAGAACCGGGTGAAACATCATGGTGTAACTATGCACATTTTCCCATGACACAACAAAATTGACTCACGTACCACAATCCCATACCAATACATGAACTCCTATTTGGAAGACTTCAACATTGACTCTATCCTCCCAACATAGAGAAAGTACATATAAACACTAAAAGCATTTCGAGCAACCAAATGCGCTAATGTTCGGATTTCCTAAATCCAGTCAAACACAGTTTACATGACTTGCATTTATCCAATCAATCGAACCCATTTCTTTTCACGACATAGAAATATGCAAAGAATAGATCACATACTCTAAATTTCACAACCATATTCCAAAATCAAGACATTTTAATAAATAACATCATCGAACTGGAATTAAACCAATCAATCACTCTACGTTTCACAATCATATACTGTAAGTAAATCCACTTGATTTATAAAACATCTGGATTGAATAAATTACTCTTATAGCAATAAGTCAAACAACTCAATCTCATATGATTCATGAAATCATTCGTTATTTCTAAGTTTAACCACTGTATTCTATAAGTTAAACTTTTGGTAAATAATCAATTAGATCAAATAAATCAGTCTTAATCTCAACTCTACATTACATAAATCATCTAGATCTCATCTCTTCTTGAACATAATATATTCCAATCAATTATACTAAATAGTATATACATAAATCCTCTTGCCAACATTAAAGAATTTAATCCAATAATACAACTCTACTTGATCAATCTATAATTAATCAAAATCAATGTTATCAATAAATCCACATTTGACAAATACAATTCTTTGATTTAAATAAATCATTCGTTAATCCTAAGCTCTCCAATTACGTTCCATAATTAAAGATCAGAATCCACCTGATTGAACTAAGTTATTCATTGTCTCTAAGTTCTCAATTGTCTTCCATACTTAGAACATTTTGATAAATAGACATCTAGATGAAATAAATTAATCTTGAATTCAAATTCGCATCAATGATTTAACTAAATGTTAATCAAATCATTTAATCTATTTTACCACATGGATTAAATTAATTAATTAATTGAATTATATATTCTAAATAAAACAAATGATCAACATCATCTTTCATTTCTTTGATACCCACGCGATAATCATTTTAGAGTAAGTTCTATTTTCGATATTCAAATATCATCTAAATGTGTACCCCTAAAGATCATTTAGGATTCCAAGATTTCTCGTTCAAAACATAATTTAAAACCCCATTAATTAAAATATATCTAATAACATATGTTTCAATTAATCATGTTTTATTCCTTATTATTTACATAAACAAAATATGTCTTTAACCTATATTTAAATAATAGCTTAAAATCACTTCTTTCGAAATTTATGGCTATTTATTAAAATACCAATTTCCTTCAAATATAATAATCCCATGATCATTTTAAAATTCCAATAATATGCCAAATAAAATATTATTTTCTTTGCAAATAAATAAACTATTTAATTTCCATTTTAATATTTCCATATAACAAAATTTATTTAAATTAAAATATTAAATATATATATATATATATATATATATATATATCTATTTTTATAACATATACATATTATATATATACAATATTATAATATTATTATATATATCAAATATATATAATATTATAATAGTATAATATATATATAATATTTATATATAATAAAATAAACATATAAAATAAAATATTTAAAAAAATCAAATATCACAAAGAAACGAAAATTAAAAAAAAACTTTTATTTCTTTTAAAAAGACAAAGGGGCGCACCTACGCAGCCCCCAGTATAGGGCTCAGCCCTGTTGAGACTGCTACGCAGCCCCGCCTCCACTCATGGGGGCCGCTGCCTGGTGAAGGCAGCGCCTCCCATGGTGGGGGCGCGGCCTAGGCAGTGCCCAACAAACAAAACAAACCCCAATTTTATTTTTTTATTATTTTAAAAATTTTGTTTTTAAACAAAAACGACCTCCCCTGCTTTGACGAATTTTACCAGGTTCGAATACAGAGCAAAAATATATATTTGATATATATATATATATATATATATATATATATATATATATATATATATATATATATACATGATCACAGCCAATTGGGCAAGCTTTCTTTGAAGAAATAACTGAGAATCAAAAGTTTAAATCATAATACTATGATAAATTTTCTGGGTTTTCTCCATTTTACCAAATAAGTTAAAATTCTTCATTTGAGTTCCTCTAAGTTTTTCTATTGCTAGATTTGAATGAATTTTTAGGGGTTTTATTGGATTTTCAAACAGCATATTAAAGATTTCAAAAAAAAACATGAATAGTGTTTCATCTATTTCAAAATGAACAAGCAAGATTGAAGAAGAACCTAATTTTGTTCCACAAATTTGAAACCTTCAACCATGGTGTTCTCCAATCCTTCCCTTGAATCCAACTCCAACAAAACCTCCATCTCCTTCAAGATTTCAAGCAAAACCATAGCCAAAACCAATTTTTTCCCAAATTGCAAGATTAAAAATTCATGAGAGCTCATTTCCTCCAAAATAGGGTTTTTTCAATTTGGTTAAAGAAACCCTAAAATTCCCACTCACAAAATATAATTTAAAAACATGGAAATTTTTCTACTTTTTAATTCACAATCCAATTTTGAATTTTTAAATTCAAAAGCCCATTTCTAATTTTAAATTCAAAACCCAAATTCAAATTTTTAATTCAACCTTATGCATTTTCCAAATTTCTCATAAAACATAAGTATTTCAAAATTACCAATAAATAATTTCCTCAACAATATTTTTCAAAAGTGGAATTAAAACATATTGTCATTTAATTATTTATTTTAATTTAATCGTAACTATTCAGACAAGATTTTAATTAAATCCTAAATATCCAATATAACTTCCATTTTCAATTTCAATTGAATTTAGATATACAATAACGCCAAAATCACTATTTTGTTTAATATATCACTATTAATCTAATTAATTAATAAACTAAATATAGTTTATTAATTAATCAAATCAATCAATAACCCAATCATTATTTTATTAATTTCATCAAATAAATCAATAAAATAAATCACATTTCAACATTGCAACTAAACGCATTTAATCATCAATTAAACTACACAAGTCATTTAATAAACTTTAAACTTGAAATTAAATAAACACTCAAGGGGAAATTGACCAAGTTAAAACAACTAACCCCAACGACAACCCGACAACACGCTATGACTAGGGTGACGACTTGGTTCGGAAAACCTAGCTACTATCTCCCAATCAATTACTGTTGGTAAATGGACACGCTCACACCTGTGAAACCAGGTGGAGTCGATGTCATGTACCTGCAAACCTGCAACAAAGAGCATGTCGAACGTGCAACATATATATGTATGTTATGATCAAACACACCGTGAAGAGGAAATCTTAGAATTGTAGGGCGCTCGCAAGAGAGTGATACAATCCGTCCCCTTCACCAATATAGTATCTCTAACTGATGCATCTAACATCAATGGTATGATCAATAGCATAAACATCATTTAATTAGATATCTTCTAAGTTATTCTAAAACATGTCATTAAGATACATCAGAATAAGATAACATCACCTCAACATATAGCTTCCACATCGTTTAACAATCATGATCACAAGTACTCAAGTTTGAAAGTCTAAGCATGTTCAGACACAATCATCACATTACGATATAATCATAAGCATCACTAAACAGTTAATGATTAAATAATCACCAAGTTCACAGTCACATCATAAGCATAATCAGACATAAAAGAACCTTGCCGATCCAAATATCCAAAACAGAGGGGTGTTACAGTATCACAAGTACCACCGGCACCACATATATATATATATATATTCAATAGGCATCAATATACACAAATATCAGTGGGAGACCAAGGAAGATTAACACGAATGAAAGAAATTGAAGGGTGTGACCAGGCGGCCGGGCTTAACCGACACACTCTAAGAATTGACTGCTTAGGTGGTCGGGCCCACTCTTAACCTCACCTTTCCCCTTCGTAGCTTTTCGTTTACGGATTTGTCGTTGCAACTGTTTCAAGGATTCACATCTCATTTTCGTACTTGCAGTTTCAGTTGTTATGGTAGTTCCCCGTAGGACGCGCCTATTCTACCAAAAAAAACATAGAAAATAGCATGTTAACATGCATATGGGCATAGATAACATCATACAAAACCCATATAATGGGACCCACCAAGACAGAGCAGAAGTGACGACAGCTCTGTTACTTAGTTTTGCCGCCCAGTATTACTTTTGATAATTCAAACTTAAAGTGCAGTCCCAATTTATTATATTATATTATTATATTTTTATATATTTATTATTGTACTTACTATTATTATATTTTTTTATAATTAAAATTAAATTTGTATTATTATTCTATAATTATAATTATAATATTGTTTTATGACTAATATTATATTATATATTAGTTTTAGAATATTATAATTATTAAATTATTTTATTATTTTTATATTATATTATTATATTATAATTTTATATTATTTTATTATAGTATTATAGTATTATTATGATATTAAAATTATTATGTTATTATATATTTAAATATTATATTATATATTCAATATTGTTTTTATTATTATTATATATTTTTATAATGTAATTAAATTTATATTATTATTTTATAATTATTATTATATTAAATTATATATTTATTATATATGTATTATTATGTAAATAAATTTATGTGATTATTTTATAATTAATATATTATTATAGAAGTATTTTACTAGCAATCGCATCTTGTTGTGCAATGGGTATGTTGAAGAGGTGTGGAAGGTCAATAAGGGAAATTTTGGACTATTTTTTGTATGCATTTGTGTAGTACATGAGTTAAATTGGTGGGAAATTTAAAAAATGATTATGTGTGCAACAAAGGTCTCAATGGAGAAGTGGTAGCTTCAAATCAACTATGCATCCACTTACAAGGATCTAAACACAATTGAAAACCCTCTAAATCATGAAGATAATCAAAATCCATTACCAATAGGCTCATCTTATCTTTGCAATAAGGAGAGAGGGATAGAAAGAGGGAGAGATAGTCGGGGGAAGAGTGAGAGAGAGAGAAAGAGGGGCAAGGAGATAGAGCTAAAGGAAAAGATAGAGATGCAGAAGGAGAGGGAGAGGGATATGAAGTAGAGGGAGATAGAGATAGAGACGAAAATGGAGATGGAGAAGGAGGGGAGGGATATGGAGGAGAGGAATATATAAAGAGAGAGGGCAGAGAGGGATAGAAAAATATGGAAGAGATAAATATATAAAGAGGGAGAGAATGAGAGACGAAGAGATCTATATATATGTATGTATGTATGTATAACTTATGTATATATATGTATGTATATATATATATATAAAAGTGAGATAGAGAGAGGGAGAGCTATCTAGGGGTAGAGAGATTGAGAAATAACAAGATAGAGATAGAGTGAAAGATGGAAGAATAAATTTGGAGAGATGGAGAGAGATTCAAAGAGATATAGATATAGAGGTATAGGAAGAGGAAGAGGGAGAGGGAGAGAGATGGAGCGAGATGAATGGATAGAGAGAGGGGGACATGTCTAAAAATAGAGGGGGAAGAGAGGAAGATAAAGTTAAAGATGAAGATAGATCAAGAGAGCAAAAGGGAGACAAGTAGATAGAGATAGACATAGAGGGAAAGATAAAGATAGAGAGAGATAGGGAGATATTGATGAAGAGATAAATTTATATAAAGGAAGAAGAAGAGGGAGATAAAGAAGAAGAGATAGAGATATATAAAGGAAGAGGGAGAGGAAGATGGAGATTTAGAGGAAGGGGGAGAGCTCCTGGAGAGATGGAGAGAGATATAGATGGTGACATATAGTGATAGAGAGATATAGATATAAGAAGATATAGAGATACGAGGAGAGGGAGATAGAGATTGAGAGATAGACAAACAAAGAGAAGTACAAGCATAGAGAAATAGAGAGAGGGAGAGAGAAATATAGGTGATAGAGGGAGAGAGAATGAGGTTCAAGATAGATCGATATATGGAAAGATAAAGGGAGAGAGATATGGGAAGAGAAAGGGAGAGAGAGGTAGAGATAGAGACAAGTAATAAAGAGGGAGAGAGATGGAGAAAGGGAGGAGAGATAGATATAGAGATAGGTAGGGAGAAACAAGGATTGTGTGTGAGTGAGAGAGAGATATAGAGATAGAGATAGGGATGGAGAAATATGGAGTGTGTGTGTGTGATGAGAGAGATAGAGAGGGGGAGATATCTAAATAAAATATGGAGGGAGAGAGGGAGAGATAAAGAGATAGATATATAGCAGAAAAATATAGGGGGAAGAGAGAGAGAGAGATGCAGGGAGAGATAAGGAGTTAGATATGGGGGAGATACATAAAGAGGAAGATAGATATAGCAATGGATATGAAGATGGAGATGGATCAAATCTTTCACATATTTGGATCTAGAATTACCTTACAACATCTTGCTCGGCCGCCCATGGATTCATGCCTTAAAAGCCGTCCCATCCACATATCACCAATGCTTAAAATTTCTATTTGACGGCACAAAAATCACTATATATGGTGACCCCGACCCTTTTCAATATTGCACCAACCTAAGGGGTATTTCTGCAAACCGAGTACCTATTAACCGAGAAGCAACTGGCTCCTCTTCTTCTAAATACGTTGACCCATCCACACTCCCATCATCTTCCACGTCCACTCCATCCACGTCTTCCACCACACCACCATCTTCCACAAACCCTAAGATTGAAACCACTATCAAGATCCAAGACCTCAGCTGTGGAGAATTCAAACTACATACAACATATAGCATAACAACAATACCCAAGTCTTCAAAGGTCTATGGTCAACCATGTTTTAGAATGGAACCCAAAGAAATTTTCAAAGTTTCACCAAAAACAATTTTCATCAAATGGGGAGACATGAGTAACGAGGACCTTGTCGATATTACAGGATGGCTCTATAAGGAAATGATAGACCTACCCCCATTACCAGTTAAGAAATATGGCAAGGGATATGACATAATGAAGGCTAAGGGCTACGATGGCACTAGTGGCCTAGGAAGAAATAAAACTGGACGAAGAGAGCCCATAAAATCTTTCAAAATACCAAAGTATCTTGGATTAGGGTATGGATTGCCCGACAATGACGACCGATGTACCACTGGGCTTTCGAGTGAGCATGTGCATGCTTCGGAAAGTGTCGAGACCACTAAGGAAAACTTTACCGAAACTGACTCCCAAGAGTGGGAATTTGGCTCTCAAAGATCCTTAAGTGACTGCTGCCTTGATTTGTTTGTCGAAACGGGGGAGCTCACCTCTGAAAAAAAAATTTGGCAAACATTTAAAATCGATCAGGCACCAAATAGTCATAGTTCCATTTCCCTTCCCCATGAAATACAAACCCCACCATCTGAATCCCTTTAGTCCAATCCATCTAAAGTACAAGATGACACTGACAACTATGACTCTAAGTCCTTCATGCCTTATTTTGACAATGAATATGAGACTAGTGAAGGGGAATATTGGATAGAGTCTGATGTGGAGTTGGATGATGATAATCTCATCTACAATATCACTAAATCCGTCTGCATGCTTTTCGCACCCTCCCCTCAATTCACCAACGCTGATGATGGTATTTCCCTAGTTTATCCTCAACTAGTCGATTGGGACCAACAAGGCCCGCCAGTCCAGGACACCTTTCAAAATGATGAGGAAATTGCAAAGTTTATGGGATTACATGAGGGCATACCCAGTGGTGATCACAAGGCAGGATTCTCCATTGATCTAGATTGTGCAGCCTACTTCAACGAGACTGCTCCATCCTCCAGTCACAAAATTAAAAATGAAAATAAAATAACAAATGAAACGTCTTTAGGTGAAAACCGAAAGGCCCCTTCTAACGACAAAAAAGTAAAAACAAAGGACGTATCTGTGGGTGAAAATCTCTCTGAGGCACCCAAGGATGGAGGACTGGACTTTCTTCCCGTAACACAAGAGAAATCAACTATGCTTATAGAAAACAACATATCAACTGCAGAAGATCCCAAAATGGTCCTCTTCACTGCATCATTGATTGAAGAAGAGAGACCAAAATTTCACAAATTCTTTGCAGAACGTAAAGTCAACTTCGCATGGTCCTATGCTGACATGTCGGGATTAGACCCAGAACTGGTTCTGCACCATCTACCATTATTGCCTAATGCCAAACCAGTTAAATAGAAGTTACGCAAAATGCATCCTCAGGTCGCTCTATTGGTCAAGGCTGAGTTGAAGAAACTTCTAGACGCTGGGTTCATACGGTCTATTGATTATGCTGAATGGATATCTAACCTGGTGCCAGTAACAAAGCCAAATGGGATGATCCACGTCTGCACATATTTTAGAGACCTAAATAAGGCATGCCCAAAAGATGACTTTCCTTTACCGAATATTGATATCATAGTTGACCTCATAGTAGGATATGAGATGTCCCTCATGGACGGTTTCTCCGACTATAATCAGATTCATATTGCCCCCGAAGACCAACATAAAATAGCATTCACTTGCCCATGGGGTACATACTGTTGGAATGTCATGCCATTTGGTCTTAAAAATGCAGGCGCCACATATCAGAGGGCTATGACCACAATATTTCATGACATGATGCATAAAATAATGGAAGATTACGTAGACGACCTTTTGGCTAAATTAGTAACAAGAAAGGATCATCTGAAGGTGTTAGACACAATTTTCAAGAGACTAGAAGAATACAAATTCTGACTGAATCCTAAGAAATGTGTCTTCAATATAACATCAGGTAAACTCTTGGGATACATAGTTTCTCGAAGAGGCATTGAGGTTGATCCAGCAAAAGTAATAGAAATTATAGACATGCCTCCGCCCAGAGGAATCAATGAACTCAAAACCCTACAAGGCAGGGTACAATCTATTCAGTACTTCATAGCCCAATTGGCTAATAAATGCCAACCATTCCAATATCTTCTGCGCAAAGGTATCCCCTTTGTGTGGACAGATAAATGCCAAGAAGCCTTTTAGCACATAAAATACTACTTACTATCACCGCCAGTCCTCATGTCGCCCATTCACGGAAAGCCTTTGATATTATACATCTCTTCCACTAATTCAGCACTGGGGGCATTGCTAGCACAAAATGACCAAGAAGAAAAAGAAAGAGCTATATATTACATCAGTTAGACATTGGTCGAGTATGAACTGAACTACACATCAATTGAACGGGCTTGTCTAGCCGTGGTCTTTGCAGCACAGAAGCTAAGAAATTATATGTTAAGCCATCAAACACAACTAGTAGCAAAGATCGACCCCCTCAAATATTTGTTAAGTCGGGCAGCATTAACGAGACGTCTGGAAGAATGGGTCATGATTCTGAACGAATATGATATTCAATATGTAGAAAGAAAGGCAATAAAAGGACAAGTCATAGCAGACCAGCTGGCGGATGCACCTTTACAAAGTGATCACCCATTAGTGGCATATTTTCCAAATGAGTCGATATTCCATATGGAACCTAAGTCACCTTGGAGACTCTACTTCGATGGATCGCACACTAATCACGGCTCGGGGGTAGGAATCTTGTTCATCACCCCTCAAGGAGACTCCATTCCTAAGTCTTTCCACATAGCTTTCCCATGCACCAATAATGTGGCGGAATATAAGGCACTGGTTACGGGACTTAGAATGGAAATAAAATGGAAAATCAAAGCATTACATGTCTATGGGGATTCTCAATTAGTCATCAACCAAGTTAATGATGACTACGACACAAAAGATGAGAAGTTGATGCCCTACAAATGGATGGTTGACAGTTTCCAAATGTACTTTCATATGGTAAATTTTGAACAAGTTCCAAGAACATAGAACAAAGCGGCAGATGCCATGGCTACAATAGGCTCTCTCCTCGACATTCCAAGCAATATGCCTCAGTTGGAATTCCTAATAGAACAATTGTTGGTCCCTACCTATGACATTTCAGAGTCAAAGATGGTATGTAAACTTGTTGGTCCTGACTCTCCCTGGTACCAAGATATTTATGACTACCTTAAGTCTCAAACCCTTCCACCTAACCTGTCCAATAACCAGAGGAAGTCCTTCATCCAAAAAGTCACAAGATATGCCATCGTCAGTGACACCCTTTACCGTCGTAGCTTTGACGACACCCTCCTTAGATGTCTTGACACCAACGAAGCACGTACAACCTTACACGAAGTACATGAAGGTATATGCGGGTCTCATTTGAGTGGTCCTACTCTAGCCAAGAAAGTAACAAGACTTGGGTACTATTGGCTGACCATTGAAAAGGATGCAATAGAATATGTAAGGACTTGTCACCAATGCCAGATTCACAGTGATTTGATCCACACTCTAGCACAAGAACTTCGGCCGATCACCTCTCCTTGGCCCTTCACTCAATGGGGACTCGACCTCATGGGTAAGATCCATCCTACCTCATCCAATGGCCACAAATTCATCATCACCGCCACAGATTATTTTACGAAGTGGGTCAAAGCCATCCCTCTGACATACATAACTGGAAAACAAATATCCAAATTCATTCTTAACTACATCATTTTCTGGTACGGCCTTCCGCAATCCATCATCACTAACAATGGACGTCCGTTTAAAAACCAAGACATTTGTGAGTTATGTGAGCGATTTCACATCCAACACCATTTTTCATCTCTGTATTACCCGCAAGGAAACAGTCAAGCTGAGGCGTCAAATAAAACCATTGTTAAAATCCTCAAAAAGATTATCAATGACGTTGGTCGTGATTGGCATTTACAACTCAACCCTGCTCTGTGGGCTTACCGCACTAGCATTCGTACGCCTATAGGAGCCACTCCATTTTCCCTGGTCTTTAGAGCCAAGGCCATCTTTCCCATTGAGGTTGAAATTCCTTATTTACGAGTCTCCCTGAAGGGTTTAACTGATGATGAGGAGTATAGACAGTCGTTCCTACACGAGCTGGAGATGTTAGAGGAAAGAAGACAAAATTCCCTGAACCATCTACAAGCGTATCAAAACTGTCTTTGTCGTAGTTACAATAAGAAAGTCATGGTCAAGAAATTTGACATTGGTGACTTAGTCCTATGCAGAACCCTAAGAACCAAGCTGAGAGAGAAAAGTCAGGAAAGTTTGAACCAAACTGGTTGGGTCCTTATGTCATCGTATCTTCTTTTGGTTATGGAGCGTATCAACTAGCTACTCCAGATGGAGAACAACTAACAAAGCCTATCAATAGTTTACATCTCTGAAAGTTCTACGCATAGCATCAGGAGATTGAGCTGAAAACCTTAAAATACAAAAAAATTGAAAAATGGTAAAAAATTGTTGCCTTGATGAAAACCTGGCAAATAGGCGTCTTGGCAGCACCAAAAAAATAAGAAAAATGATAAAAATAGTAAATAAAAATAATTCGTCCAACAGTGAAAACGTGGCAAACAGACGCTTTGGATAAGTACCATGGTGAAAACCTGGAAAACAAGTGTCATGCGTAATCAATCATTGCGCTGTCATCTACTGTTACTTTGTCTACCTTGGCTTAGGATGAACTACATTTTCCGTAACGACCATGATGACATCTGCCATGACATCATACCCTTCCTTTCATGGTTGATAAAAGGTTGATGTCAAGTCCTAAATACTGTCCATCCAGCACCCCAGGCACATCCCTTTCATGTCCTTTAAAATTGGCTAAGTCTTGGACCTGACTGGGGGCAAAAATTTTATCATGTAACTACAGTGGATGTCATGCATGGTTTCGGAAATTGCTAAAAAGTCCTAAAAAAAGACAAAAACATCGCAAAAATTCCTAAAAAAAGACAAAAACATCACAAAAAGCCCTAAAAAAAGACAAAAACATCGCAAAAGTCCTGAAAAAAGACCAAAAACATCACAAAATGTCCTGAAGAAAGACCTAAAAATTGAAAAAAAATGTCATGAAGAAAACCACAACAAAACGTCAAACTGCTCGAAGAACGCAAACAGAGAGTCATCTCTTGTCAAGTTCGTCATGTCAATCAATTAGTCTTCATTATTTGTCTGAACTACGTTGTCTCTACGCATTTGCTACGTAGGCAAGACTCAATTTAGAGTCCTCGAGACATTAGGTCAGTCCTTTTAGGTTTGTTAAAATAAAATCATGATTCAAGCTTTGGTCATCAAGACAAAATCATTGGTCGTGTCAAACTACGAGGTCTCTAAGTGTATGACGTAGGCAAGGCCATCTGTCGATGAGCCCCTGAGGCCGCACTAGGTCAGTCCATTATCCATTAGGGTTCATGGCATTACACTGGCACACATGTCAAAAGTCTTCAAGTCAAAACAAATCATTTTCCAAATGGGAAAACTCCTAAAACAAAGTATGGCAATCATTTATTCAAACATGACAATCACATCAACATATCAAAAAAATTGACATATGGTCAACACAGGTCAAACTCAGTCAAAACAAGTCAAATGATCATAACCTGTCAAACTGTCAACTCTTGGTCCACTTTCAGATGTGTCCTAAAAGATAACCTCTATCATTCATGCCTTAGGATGTGTCCTTCCTAGGCATCGTCATTGTCATTCGACATTTTGAGGGATCCTCTTGACATCTAAGGATCACTCCTCTTGACATCAGTATTCTTTAGATGTGTCCTTCTAAAGAACAACCTCTATCATTTATGCCTTAGGATGTGTCATTCCTACGCATCGTCATCATCACTGTCACCTAGCATTTCGAGAGATCCCTTTTGACATTTAGGGATCAATCCTCTCGACATCAACATTATTCAGGATGTGTCCTTCCTGAATTTGGCAATCTTTGACATTCGTCATCTTGGCATCATCAAAACCTTGACACCCTGGCATCTAGACATCATCAAACCTGACACCTTAACATTAAGACAATTGACATCTAGACACACTTGGCAAACACTTGGAACTTGTCTTTTGAATTTCATCATGTTACTAGTTTTTCAGCGAGATCC
>VDFB02010507.1:0-116892 GCA_007258455.2 Sequoia sempervirens
GATGCATAAATAGAAGAAGGGCACATTTTTTCCAAGCCTAACCAAGTGTGAAGACTGGTCAGTAGGCTAAGACACTTTGGAGGAGTTGCAAGACAAGATATTAATTGGATTCTAGAAAGAAAAATTTTATGATCTTGAAAATCATATGAATAACATAAGACATAACCTTCTCACTAGGTCAACAATTGTGCACCAAGTAGACTATGAAGAAGATGTGATAATAAAATACCTCACTTATCAAGAAGTATTCTATAGAAAGAAAAAATAGGGAGTTATGATGAAATTTGAGGAAGAGAGGAAGCAAAAATACAAAGGTTTCCTAGGCTATTTTGTTGAACAAAACGATACTATCAAGATAATAAATTTGATAATTGAAAATTTTGAAGACTTATATCGTAAAAGAGAGGCATATCTTCAAGAACACAGTGGTATGATAATTGCAAAGCAAACCCTAGACACAACCTAAGAATCTCCCATGGAGAAATTTCCTCCTAAGAGAGAAAAGACACAAAGAACTGAAACATTGATCCCTTATAAAGAAAGTGAAGGGGTGCGAAACACTACAAAAGTAGCTAATGTGTTACAATTATTAAAGGGTGATGCTAAGGTTGACCATCCATTCCATGAGACCAATGCCCATAAGCCTAAAGAAAGGATGGATAATAAAGAAAAAGAAAATATAGAAATACATGAAGATGAAAGAGAGGTTGCAGCGAGGCGATTCATAGAAGATGATGAGTTTATTAAAACTCCAGAATTTAGGGATTTTTGGACAAAAATGAAGGTGAAAGAATTTGAGGAAAGAATGGAGATAAATAAAATGGGAATTAAAGAATCCCAAAATGATCAAGTGGTGGCACAAACCTTCAAGGAATTGATAATTGATAATATTGACATTAGCCCTCAGAAGGCTAGAGAGATGATTTTAAAAAGTAACATGCTCATTTTCCTTTGTCTAAAATTGAAGATGTTTTTGCTTGACCAAGTTTAGGTCCAAAAAGATCCTATGTTAGTTACAGAGTTCAATTCTGATGGAGTGAGTGGTACAAGATATAATCCCATGATTGCGACCCTAGCTATATGGATCAAGTAGAAGAATACACAAAATCCAAAGCTATTGGATGTGATACAAGGAATGAAAGGGGCAACCATGGTAAGAACATTACACGACACAACCCGTTTAGAGTCTGCCATTATGACTATGCATTCAACCATGTTTACTCATGCAACTATTAAAGAATTGGAGGATAGACTAAGAGAGTATGAGAAGGAGAAAAAAATTCCTAAATGATGAAGTTAGTAAGTTGTTCATGGAAAATGTAAAAATAACAGAGTCGTTAAGAGGAGTAGGAACCTCATAGTACAAGGAAATGGTGTTATATGGGCTTCTAAGTGCTCCTATAGATCACATACACAATATTTCCACTAAACAAATAAGAGCTAGATCGAGAAGGAAGTGAAAAAATGAAGAAGACCAACAATAAAGCCCAAGAGGAAATGAAAAAGAAAATTTGGGAAGCTATAGAAAAAATTCTTGACCATAGGGTGAAGTTGATTCTAGATAAATTAGAGAGTATATATGACAATTACAAGTTAATTCAACAAGATATTGATTAGATGAAAGCACATATGCTTGTGCTGGATCCCCTGTTCATGAAGTATAAACCTATACACCTCACTTTGTTTAAATTGTGTAGATTTCTACAAAGGAGTACTAATGCTCCTACAACATTGAATTTAACTAATCAAATAGTCAAGATGATTATAGATGAATTTCAATATATACAAGGAGAGGAGAAAATGATTAAGACATGAATGGATTCTTTCCATACTCTAAAGCAGTGGTATATACCAGAAATAGCAAAAGATGATGACCAACTTAGAAACCTTGAAGAGTGGAAAGGGAGTTTGGTTAGATTGTTCATAAGTGTGTTACTCACATACAGAAAGATGGTGACATTAATCTTCATAGGATTAATTTGATTATGGATGGATTAATTGCTTGGGATGTTGCGTATCTAAAATTTGTTACTGATGTGAAGGCATTGTTAGATAGTTGATGGAAAGTTCATCTTGCAAATATACCAAGGATTAAAGAATACAAATAGCCATCGGATTTCACAACATATCAGTGGGAGGAGAAGTATCTGGCTTCTGAGGAGTAGGTTACTAGGATGAGATAATTTTGATGTCTATCAGGGAGATTAAGGATTTTCCAGATCAATGATCACATGCCTTCTATGATAATTAATGGATTCATAACATTTGAATGTATTAAATTTTGTATGTTTCTTTAATTATGTTAATCGAACAAATAGTTAGTGAAGAGGTGTAGTTTTTGAAACATTGCCTCATTTTGTAAAAGACCTGTAGCTTGTTGATTCCCTTATAAAAAGGGAAACCAAGGCCCGGTTTTGAGATCATCATCATTATCATTGACACTACTAGTAGTAAACAGGTTGCATTAGTATTGCATATTCCATCCATCCATTTCCATATATCAGAGACTTTTGTTGTTAATGTACATCTTTTCAAGCAATATAATGGAGAAGACTATTTATAATTGGTGATTTACTTCCAGTGTTCAATTGTTACATTGATATTCATTCTAATGTGTTGTTATGTTGTCTCCAAAGTGGTTGCCTTATGTTATTCAAATATATATATTTTGTCAGGACACATTTGTTGTTGTTGTGTGATTGTTTTGATTAGCTTCTAGTTGGAGTGAATTAAAAATCCTTTCAAGTAATTCCTTTCAATTGGTCCACGCCAAGGATTAAAATCCATTTGAAGTGGTTATTATGATTGGTTTCTCTCAAGCTAAGTGTGCGAACCCTTTTCCTAGTACCTACAAAACAACATGAGTAAACAAGTTAAACAAGGAATTGCAAGCTAAAACAAGGATTCCCCATGAAATCCATTTACAACCTCAAATTAGGAATGAAAATAACAAAGAACACAATGAAAATGATAAAATAAATATTAAATCCTAATTAGATGTGTAAACTCATGATCCCATGGGGGAATTGGTGCCAATTTGATGTGAAAATTGGCCCTTTCCCAATTCCTAAGATGCAAGCTTTGAATGTTGAAGATGATATTGATCCACTTTTGATGAAAGATGAGAACTCCAAGCCAAAAATCTGCAAAACCTAGCTATGACTCAATGATAATGGATAAAATTCAAGAGATATTTGAGCATGGTAACTTTGCTTGGATTGTGGATGATAAAGTGAGGATATGAGCCCTTTATTTATAGAAATCCAAGATGGATGAATGTCCAAATTTGAGCAATGTGGGACTAACATTCATCCAATGATATGATGCCACTTGTCAAACTATAAATGGATGATGGATGTGCAAGATTTGGGGTTTGTGAAAATAAATGCAAATATTTGAATTTCAAATTTGTTGAAATGACATGCAAGAGGGAAGGGAAAATGCAATAAATGCCACTTGGCCCAAGGCAAAAGACATGTAAGATGAAGTTATTGCCTTGTTGGATGTACATGTTGACTTGGAATTTTTGAATTTAAATTGAGAGAATATTCCAAAAGATGCCTTGTGAGGAAAATAGAGATTTAATAAATGAATTAAGTCTATTTTCATGTGCAACTTGCATTATCTAGAGGATGTGACATGGGATGAGGTTAAATTAATCAATGGTTAATTAATTTAACAGGAGATTTGATGATGTGACTTATTTGACTTAGATTTATGGATTTATTTAAATCAAATAAGAGAGGAATATGATAAAAGGCTAATTAAATAAGGATTTTGATTTATTTAATTAAAAGGGATGGTGTTAGATTAAATCAAATAAGGTTTTAATTTATTTAATTTAATGGACAGACTTTAGAGATTTAATCAAATAAATTGATTATTTAATTAAATAGGGATAATTAGATCAGATGGATTGATTTAATTAACAAGAGAGATGACTTGATTAGATAAAATGATTTATTTAATTAAGAGATGAATATTGATGAATTTAATCAGATAAGGGAATTTTATTAAATGGTTAGACCGAGGGATGATTCAAGAAGAAATGATGTTAGTAAATTAGGATCAGATGCACGATGTCAATCGGTATATTTTACGTGTCTACACTAAGAATTCAAAATCCTTTCATGCTATCACAATAATTTTGGAGGATAACACTGGGATTTATAAAGAAGAGTATAGTTACCAATTAACCTTCACATTTGTACAAGGTGCGAACATCTAAAAGTTCCCTATATTTAGAGTTAAGCTAAGGTGTAAATATACCTATCTTACATAGTTGTCTCCATCACCATCATCCACCCCTCAACTCCATTCACCCAATAGATTTAGGAATTGGTCAAGTTTAGAACATTTTATACAAATTTTACTTATACACTCTATTCTCTAAACATCTACAGTAGGAATTAGTCATTAGCCTTGCATCTACTTCACACCCACATGCCATTGTGAGTAGATTTTCCAAATTAGGGTCCATTTTAGACTTTCAAATCTACCTTATCATTCAGGTACACCTACCTAGGTCTAGCAGAGCCTAAAGAGCAGGGGGTGATCAACCAAATTCACCCCATTTGTTAGCCAAAAACGTATTAAGAGACTGGCACCCTCTTAAGGTTCAAAACTTACAATTTTGATACCTAATAGATTGGTGACTCTACTGGGGAAAAACAAAGCAAATTTGCACATTAGAACAAGTCATCATAGAGTCATTGAGAACTATTTCAATGTATAAATCATCAAAATACTCTGCTAGGAAAAAACATAGAATATTGTAAACTTTTTTCACTTTTCATAAAAGTGAGTGGCGACTCTATCAGAAATTTGTAGGAACGAATGCATGACTGGGAAAAGAAAATACACTTCTAAAAGAAAAAACCTAGAGTTCAGAGCATCAAAGCTTCCTATGAAATGAATGGTAGGAGATCTTTACACAAAGATAGTCCAAAGAAGAATGATTGCAAATGGACATATAAAGGTTAATCTTCTCTCCCAAAAGCTAATAGTGCTAAAAATAGGATAGCATCTAAACAACTAGACACTGCATTCATCGATCAGGAGAATATCTCATAACAACCTCCCATATTGCACAATATATTTGATCAGTTGCATGAATCAGAGTACCATAATAATGATCTATACAGAGATCCCCTTACCCCATTTGGAAAAGAAAAAACTGGTTGTCTTGTTTTCTTCTTTAAGGAAGACCCTTAGAAAATGAAGGAGTTTTTCACCCAACTTGATGAAGAGAAAATTCAAAGACAAAATGAGTATGACCACGTGATATTACAACAAGGAGAAGAGACCCAATTTGGATCCATGGATCACTCTCCCCCTATTGATAATTATGAAAAAATGACCACTCAAGAACTAGAAGAATATGTGGAATGATAGAGGGAGGAGATCATGAAACAACATAAGTTGATAAAAGAAACTGAAGAACTGAAGCAAGAAATGTCCTAGATGAATATCTAGATGAATTTCCATCCAACAAAACCATCAAAATATGCCCCTCCCCATAAGCAAGGAGGCATCATCAATCCATATGGGTCATCTCAGAATACAAGCGCTCTAGGTACTTCAAAAGCATTGTGCAATATAGTTGGTAACCCAAAGTGACATGCCCAACATAATGTGCCACCACAAAAATCCCTACCATAAAATACCAGCAACATTCCACAATCTCACCCACCACCAGGACAACAATATGTTCCACACTATCAACACCATGTGCCACAACAAAATATATATTCTCACTAGAACATAAAAAAAATGTGCATCAGCCTCAACATGGATTCCAATCTTACCCCAATCTGCCACCTCAGAATCCTTATCCATAAAACCTTACAAGCATGAGCATACAATTTGACTTGACAGGATATCAAATATACCCATATCTCATTGATATTAACTTGAAAAATATTGTCCCTAAATTCATAGGGAACAATGCAGCTACAGTAGAAGAACACATAAGAAACTTCAATGCTTTTGTGCAAGATTTGGGCATGGAACAAGAAGATGTCCTTAATTGAAGAAGCAAGGGATTGGTTCAATAGCCTACTCGATGCCTCAATTACCTCTGTAGCAGAATTTAAAGATCAGTTCTTAGAATAGTATGGGAATCAATGTGCTCTTGAATTTTCCTTGCATGAGTTAATAGGCATCTAGAAACATCAAAATGAATCTATTTTTGACTTCAATCAAAGGTTCTCCAAGATCAATAACAAGATTCCACATGGATCTAAATTATTTAACTTAGTAGCACTAAGCATCTATTTAAAAGCTTTTGATCCTAAAATAGGGTATGAACTCAGAAATAGATGTCCTAGAAGCTTGACCAAAGCACAAACGAAACCATAACCATTGACAACAATAGGAAAGCTTCCGAAATGATTGGAAAAAGAGATAATCTTTAGATCCCATGAAGTCCTAACAGTCACCAAAATAGACAAGAAAATCAATATAACAATGAAAGGACAAGATTGCATGGCATACCCTAAAACACCACTTGGAAGGATGGACGACCAATAGGTAATCTAAATTGAAAAGTGACTCCCAATCCCTTGAGGAAACATGGAGCACACGTTGTGGATACTACACCATGGTGTCCACCATGTCACAGACCCCATGCCCCAGAACATTGGGTGTGGCTCAAACTTGCTAGGAAGATGACTAGTCACAAGAACAAGATAGAGATGGCCACACCCTGAACATGCTAAGATGGGGGTCCCATTAGACCAATGATGGATGCTCATCCTTTGAGGATGGGTACAAATATGATGTTAGCAATAAAAAATACAGTGTTAATATGGAACAAGAAATGTTCTCTGATCTGGAAGAAAGTACACAAGAAGTAGCCTATGCATATAATACAATACCACAATTTTAGTTGAGAACACCAACAAAAGAAGAGAAGATGGCCACCACAGCAAAAGTTGTGTCTAAAGCAAAAAGGAAGTACAACCTAAGAAGTAGACCTGCAGATGTAGACCAAGGAACACCTAGAGGCCTGTTTATAAAGGAATAGAAGGAAAAGGAAAATATATCATCTAATCAAAATAAGGGTGAAGCAAAGAAGCCTCAAAAGACTGCTCAAAAAGAGACTGCACATGTTGAATCTAAGAAAACATGAAGCACTAACAAAGTTCAGACTAAAGGAAGAAAGGCTTATAGATAGACAAGATTGAAAAAGGGATGACTACCCCTTCATTTGACATTGCTCAAGCACTAACCCAAATAAAGATGATAGTTCCCTTGATGGAGATGATGAAAATTGATGAGTATAGAGATACAACTCTCAAATTGATTGCCATCACATCTCACAAACACCAAGATCATAACAAAGAGATCAATACCATTGAGCGAGAGGCTACAAAGGAACCAAAGGTCTATTTGGGAGATACCCTTACAAAAAAACCCCTCCTAGGTAGATCCATTTTACACCACATTGGTGATTAATAACAAGCTAGTGAAAATTGCATGATTGACTCTGGGGTAGCCATCAATATCATGCCTTTGGCTGTCATGAAGGAATTGTGTTTGTGAGTGAATACTACCTATGGGAAGTGTTATGCCATGGATATTAGATCAGTCCCTATAGTTGGAGTAATATGGGATGCAGAATTGAAATTGGAATCATACCCTGAGGTGACATATGGGACATAAATCACTATGGTGGACACTCCCCCTTACTATGGAATGTTATTATCAAGAAAATGGACCACGACTATGGGTGGAAATGTCCATCTAGATTTGTATTACACCACAATACTTGTGAATGGAAGGGAAGTCAAGCTATACAAAGAACCTAGATCAGAGCATATCATTGAACTCTTTGACCCTAATCAAATTAATTGCTTTTGTGAAATAGACCTTGGAAGTTTTAGAATTGAATATTCAAATACTAATTTACTGAACACGGATCCAATTACTAGATATGTTTCTCAAAATGAACATGGCATATGTCAAATGCATTTTGATGGAGCCTACAATAAAGAGGGGAATGGAGCTAGAATTGTTTTTATTTCACTAAATGGAACAACATTTAAGTACTCATTCCTGTTGACATTTGAATGCACAAATAACATAGCGGAGTACGAAGCATTGTTACTAGGTTTAAAAATTTCCACAAAGCATGGGATCAAAGTGTTAACTATTATTGGGGTCTCAGAATTGGTTGTTTCACAAGTGAGGTCAAAGTACTCTATAAAAAACAAAAGATTGAAGCAATATAGAAATGTAGTGTGTGATAAATTGTTATAGAGCTCTTTGATGCCTTCACCATTGAGTGGGTGGATAGATAAAGAAACTTGATGGCAGAATTCTTTGCAAATGTAGCATTGAAGAGAGATGTCATTACCTTGGTAGGTATCTCACAAGTGGAACTCAAGACTACACCTACAATTCTTGACAACGTTTATAATTGGAAGGTCTTTAATAATGACACAAAATTAATCAAATTCTTACACTTCATTGATCAATATGAGGCCCAAGAGATTGATTTCAATGCATTTTTTGAAGAGGTGGATGGTAAACAAACTGTGTTTGGCCAGGATGTTGTACACCTCAAGAAAAACAAGATCCCTAAAGGACTATTAGAATTAGAAAGGGTGTTTGATGGGAGTGATAGAGAAATTATGAAGCAAACACTAGTAATAAGGGAAGATATTGATGAAATTAATCTTAGGACTGAATTGGCTCCAAAAAAGGTGTACATTGGAAACAAGATAAGCCCTCAAATTAAAAAGATGTTGATCGCACTATTGAGAAAATATAAGCATGTTTTTGCATGGTCATATGATGACCTTAAATCATATAGAGAAGATCTATTTTAGCATGAAATCCCATTATAGCCTGATGCAAAACTCTTTAGATAGAAACAAAGACTGATAAATTCTACTCTAGAGCCCAAGATGCATGAAAAACTCATGAAGCTCAAAGAAGGAGGTATTGTTAAGCTCATCAGACATTCTACTTGGGTTTCCAACTTAGTGTCTATCAGAAAGAAGAATGGAGACATAAGATTGTGTGTAGATTTTTGAAATTTGAATGTCTCCTCTCTTAAAGATAATTAACCTCTCCCAAACATGGAGGCTATCCTACAGAGGGTAACAAGGAATTATTTTCTATGATGGATGGGTTTTTAGGGTACAACCAGGTGAAAGTAAAAGAATCAGAATAGTATAAGACTACATTCACCACACCTTCGAGAACATATATATATGTAAGGATGTCATTTGGCCTCACAAATGTTGAGGCCACCTTTCAAAGAGCTATTGACATTGCTTTTGCTGACCTGATCAATACAATAATGGTGGTATATCAAGATGATATCATAACATATTCTAAGAGAGAAGAAGACCATATTGGACATCTTGAAAAATATTCCTTAAAGCCATAGAGTATGGTATTTCCTTAAACCCTAATAAGTGCCATTTTGATGTGATCGAAGGAAAACTATTGGGACACATACTATCCAAAGATGGAGTAAGAATCAATCCAAAAAGAGTAGAGTCTATAGACAAGATTCATATTCCAAAGACAATAAAGGTTATTCAGTCTTTCTTTGGAAAAATAAACTTTGTAAGGAGGTTTATATCAAATTTTGTCAAGATTGTCAAGCCTATCTCAAAGATGTTGAAGAAAGGATCCAAGATTTATTGGAAATCAGAAGCAATTGATGCATTCATATCTATAAAAAGAGAAATCAAGGAAGCCCTAGTGTTAAAATCCACTGACTTCAATAAACTATTTCAGATCTTTTCATTTGCATCATACCACACCATTGCAACAGTGATGTTACAGAAAAATGATGAAAGGTATAAGCAACCAATATCATTTTTCAGCAAATCTCTTCAAATAGAACAACTAAAATATGAAATTACAGAGAAGTAGGCATATGCACTTGTCAAAGTCATGAAGGCCTTCAGACCATATTTGGTAGGTGCTAAAATAATTGCATATGTTCCTAATGCTATAGTTAAGGATGTACTTGTACAAACTAAAGTTATAGGGAGAAGGTGTAGATGGATTAACATAATTCTAGAGTTTTATATTGAAATCCAAATCACCAAATTGGTAAGATGACAAGGGTTGGATAGGCTCATGGTTGAATCAAATCTTGAAGCATCTCCAATTTGTAACACAAGGGAAGAAAAAGGTATGATCACCAGTATTGAGCACACCTTATGGTACACTAATATAATGTATTACCTCAAAAATAAAAAAATGTCCTAAAGACTTGAGTGAAATCCAGAAAAGAACCTTAAAATTGCATGCCCAAAAGTATATCTTTATGGATGGATCTACCTATACTATAAGAATAGAGATGGAGTATTGTTGTTATTCCTAGACGAATCACAAGAAAAACATGTGTTAAAGGAGATGCATGAAGGAATATGTGGAGGAAATATTTTGGCCAAAACCACTACCCTCAAGATCCTAAGAGTAGGATACTACTGGCCCAAATTTTTCAATGACTCTTTTACATATGTACAAAAATGTGAGGCTTGTGAAAAAATTTCTAAGAAAATGAAGTATCAAGGAGCACTACCACATAGACCAATGCAAGTTGAAGCTCCATTTCATTAGCGGGGGATTGATTTCATTGGAGAAATACTAGAGAAGTATACTGGAGGCCGCAAATGGATTCTAGTGGCAACTGACTATTTTACAAAATGGATAGAAGTCATCCCTACAAAATAAGCCACTATTAAGGTTGTGATAAATTTTTTGATGGAGAATATCATCACTATATTTGGAACACCTATAAGGATAGTTACAAATAATGGTATGTTTTTTAGATTAGAAGAGTTCAAAATATTCTGTGAGACATACAACATAACAATTTCATATGCATCTCCATATCATCCACATGAAAAAAGGCAAGTTGAATCAAGCAAAAAAAGTATCCTAAAAATCATTAAGAGGATGCTAGACAAAAAACAAAAAGGATTTGGATTCCAAATTGAGGTTGGCAGTCTAGGCGGATAGAATCACAGTAAAGAAATCAGCTGGAAAATCACCTTTTGAGTTGGTTTATGAAAGACAAGCAAGGATGCCCATGCAGAACCTTTTACCAGCATATAAGTTTATGCTCCAGGAAGAATCAGATATACTTGATCCTATGGAGGATAGAATGTAGCAATTGGTAGAAGTAGATGAAATTAGAAGCTTGGACGAGGAGCATAACACAAAAATGCAGTCATAGGTGAAGTAATTGTTTGACAAGAGGGAAAAAGATAGAAAGTTTGAGGTGAATGGCATGGTTCTATTGTGGAATTCTAGATGCCAAGAAAAGGGGAAGTATGGTAAGTTTTATGGTTTGTGGATAGAGCCATTTGTTATTACTGGTAAGGGTGGAGAAGATTCTTATTATCTTCAAAATATGTCAAGAGAAGATCAGGAATTTCTAGTGCATGGACAATTCCTGAAACACTTATTTTCTTAAAAAATATAATTTTCCTTGCACATTATTTTAGGTTTCCTTCCCCCCTTCCCATCCCATTCAATCACATTTGCCTATGATCTACATCCTAGAGATCACTTCTATATTCTTGCAATGACCCCATGATCATTCATCCCAAATCGGAGCCACTATTAGAGCTAAAAAAAAAATCCTCAGTATCCACCGGTCTCCATTTGCCCATCCACATTTCACCTACATCAAATGATCTACTGCCTATGGTTCTACATTGTGTTTGAAATGAAGTGAAACAATTTGTGTGGCAGGATCCATAAAATCATTGACATTCCCTTTGTATACATACATTCATCATTTTGGATAATCACTAATAAAACAATCTATGCCTTTACCATAATACCACAGTAAGAAAATAAAGTCCGAGTGGGTTCATTTTTCCTAAATCAAGAAATAAAACATAAACCACCATACTGCCAAGGGGTCAATCAACATGCATGGTCAAGCGGTACACAACGCCATCTCACAATTAGAAGATTTAAGTAGAGCGATAGTGTAGTAAGTATTAAACAAGAAAAGCGAACACCATAGTACCACATAAGGTGGATAATATAGCTACATCATGGTGGTATGCATATTGTTGTCACATGATCATAAAGATAGAAAATAGTATAGATGAAAAGGCATAGAACCTAATACCACCGTGCTACAACAAGTGTGACAACTAACAATGGTAGTATGGTGAAACCTACTGTGGCATCATTACAAATTACAATAATAAATGTAAGGGATCACATCAGTCACTTTGACACACAAATCTAGTGGTGCATAATCGAATCCAACGTATAATCTTATTGCAAAAATATTTAGTAGAAGGATGGTATTAATGCCAATATGATTAAATGTAAGTGTCATTAAAAAATAAGAACATTTCCCAACTACTGCACTCATTTGTAATACATTGTCATGGGGGGGGCTAAGGATACTAGAGGAGGAGCTCTATAAGCATCAAACACCTGGGTAAGTGCACAAATAACTCTCTGAAGAAGCTCAATCGGTGTAAATATTTTTCAAAGCTCTATCATTTTGAAGTTTTAGCGAAAAGGGTATAATCATGCCGCCTAAAAGGAAACAATCAGAAGCAAAGAAAAGTAAAATTGAAATTAAGGATGAAGAACCCAAAATAGAAAAGAGGCCTCTCCACCAGTCCATTCTAGATATACTCCCAAGGTTCACCAAGGAAGGTAATAAGAAGTTCCTTATAGATATCACACAAGGTTGCAGAGATGCCCCCATTCCTAAATTTGGGTGGGACTTATTTTGGTATTTTTATAGTAAAAGAGAGGGGAAAGTTCTAGTGTCAAACCCTTGGGTGTTAGACTTGGCCAAACTAATATTCTGAAATGTGTTTGTTGATCCAGAGTTTATCAGAATATTAGCTAAACATTATCACCCTACTACTAAAATGGTGAGGTTTCTGAATGGTTTGGTGTTGGTTGAGGTAACTAGGGCAGCTATCATTGAGTGATTCGACTTGAACAAACAGGCCTTGACTAAGATAAACCTACAAAAAAATTGAGGAATAGTATACGTGGTTGAGAAGGACTTACAGGAGTGACAAGCTTCCCCTATACATGAAAAAAGGTATTGGCAATTGAAAAATTCCCATTTCCCCCTCCATCATTTATCCAATCACTATTCTAGACTTTCAATACTATTTTGTAAATACATTCCTTGCTCTATGCCAAATGTTGGGGATGGATGCTCAAGAAAAGATGCCAATAAGCCTAATGATGATGGCCATGAAAATCCAGAATCTTGAGACTAATATAGAATACAACTTTGCCTCAAATCTTGAAAAGGAATTGAATGAAGAATTCTTACAGGTCATAGAAGATAAAGCACCCATTACATTTAGACACTATTCTCTTTTGTGTCATTTGATATTATACCATAATTGAGACAAATGGACCAAACGAATGGACTTGACAAGAATTGATGACAAAGGGAATCCTACACTTGTTTAGAAGTGGTCCTATATTTGGGACAGTCAATGTAAAATCTCAAGCTTTGTGATATTCTATGAAGATTTTGTGCACAGAATCCTAGGAATTCTTGGTTACTCAATACCAATATTTCCCACTAAAATACTACAACTATTGAGAAATCTAGCCCTAAGATAGAAGTAAGGTCATACACACAATTTTGGTTAGTGGTCATTCCTCCATGAAGTCACAATAATAAGAGTTTATGGATACCATATTGCTCTGCACATACTACCAAGGTTTTTTCCCCTTAGACTATCTTTTCTAGAGTTTATGTGGAAAATGATGTGAATGGAAAAGGATGTGATGCATAAACAAAAGAAGGGCACATTTTTTCCAAACCTAACCATGTGTGAAGATTGGTCAGTAGGCTCAAACACATTGGAGGAGTTGCAATATTATTTAAAGACAAGATATTCATTGGATTCAGGAAAAGAAAGATTTTTTTATCCTAAAAATCATATGAATCACATAAGACATTACCTTCTCACTAGGTCAACAATTGTGCACCAAGTATACTATGAAGAAGACGTGATAAGAAATTGCCTCACTTATCAAGAAGTATTCTACAGAAAGAAAAATTGGGGAGTTATGAGGAAATTTTAGGAAGAGAGGAATCAAAAATACAAAGATTTACTAGGCTATTTTGTTGAAGAAGATGACCCTATCAAAAGAATAAATTTTGTAATTGACAAATTTGAAGACTTATATGGTAAAAGAGAGGCATATATTCAAGAACAAAGTGGTATGATAATTGCAAAGCGCACCCCAGACATAACCTCAGAATCTCCCATGGAGCAATTTCCTCCTAAAAGACAAAAGACACAAAGCACTAAATCATTGGTCCCTTATGAAGAAATTGAAGGGGTGGGAGACACTACAAAAGTGGCCAATGTGTTACAAATAGTAAAGGGTGATGTCAAGGTTGACTAGCTAGTCTGTGAGACCAATTCCCATAAGCTTGAAGAAACGATGGATGATAAAGAAAAAAAATATAGAAATACATGAAGATGAAAGAGAGGTTGCATCTAGGCAATTCATAGAAGATGATGAGTTTATTAAAACTCTAGAATTCAGGGATTTTTGGACAAAAATGAAGGTGAAAGAATTTTAGGAAAGAATGGAGATAAATAAAATGGGAATTGAAGAATCCCAAAATGATCAGGTGGTGGCACAAACCTTCAAGGAATTGAGAATTGATGATATTTACATTAGCCCTCAGAAGGCTAGAGAGATTATTTCAAAAAGTAGCATGCTCATTTTCCTTAGTTTGGAACTGAAGATTTTTTTTCTTGACCAAGTACGGGCCCAAGAAGATCCCATGCTAGTTGTATAGTTTGATTCTGATGGAGTGAGTGGTATAGGATATAATCCCACGATTGAGACCCTAGCAATATGGATCAAGAATAAGAATAAACAAAATCCAAAGCTATTGAATGTGATACAAGGAATGAAAGGGTCAGGCATGGTAAGAAAATTATAGGACACAACCCCTTTGGAGGCTGCCACTATGACTATGCATTTAGCAATGTTTACTCGTGCAACTGTTAAAGGATTCGAGGATAGACTAAGAGAGTATGAGAAGGAGAAAAAATTCCTAAATGATGAATTTAATAAGTTCATGGAAAATGTAAAACTAAAAGAGCAATTAAGAGTAGTAGGAACCTCATAGATCAAGGAAATGGTGTTATATGGGCTTCTGAGTGCTCCTATAGATGATGTACAAAATATTTTTGTTCAAAAAATAAGAGCTCTCAAGAAGAAAGTGAAATAAATGAAGAAGACCGGCAATAAATCCTAGGACGAAGTAAAAAAGAAAATTTTTGAAGCTATAGAAAAAAAATTTGAGCATAGGGTGAAGTTGGTTGTAGATAAATTAGAGAGTGTATATGACAGTTACAAGTTACTTCAACAAGATATTGATCAAATGAAATCACATATGCTTGTGTTGGATCCCCAGTTCAATAAGTGGAAACCTATACACCACACTTTGTTTAAATTGTGATTTAACAAAGATTTTTGTCACCTCTTTCACCTTTAGGGTTTTGTACCTAAAAGGAGAGAGACAAAGATCAACACTTCATTCAAGAACAAACCCTTTAGATTCCAATGCAAATGTGATTGAAATATATCAAAGGGGAATTTCCTAGATGCAAAGAACTGATAAAAGAGATTGATTATTAATGAAAAACTAAGAAAATGTAGAGTGTTTGAAAACACAATGTGATATGCAAACATATACTAAATGACCTAGAAATGACCATGAAGCAAAACAAAAAACTGTAAAACTGAATGTGTGCACCTAGAAACTTGTGGGAGATAGAATGGATACTGAAAATGTTGTTGATTTTGAAATTTTAACCTAATAGGACTCATACACCATTCTAGGCAACTTAGTCTGAGATATGGAAAACTACATCAAAGCCTGTTTTAGCCAAATGGGTATCTGAATCTATAGAAATTTCTAAAAAACATGGAAAGTGGGACTAAGTTGCCATTGATGGTGACTTAGTCTGCTTTGGATTTTCCGAAAACCAAAAAAGTCAAAACGGAAGCGCTCGGTCTACACTTTATGTTCCTCCACGTATATAGATCAGAGACTGCCAAATTTAAGAATGTAAGTGACTTTTTGTGGATATTTTGACCTAGCCAGAAAGGAGATGGCTTCAACAACTTTTCAACCTATTCTTCAATGATTTCCAAGCCTTAAAGTACCTAAATCTACAAATACACTAAGAAAGAAAGAGAAATGTTGAATATTAGGGAATGAGGGTTTACCTTGGTCAAACCCCTTTTAGGTAATTAAACTAAATGAAGAAATAATATGAAGCATGAACATGAAATAATGGAATTATTACCTTTCTATGACATTAGATCTTGAATTTCTACAACAATGGATGAAGAATCTTCCCTTGAATGCTTTAGGAAGCTATCTTGATGACTTAGAATATTAAAACCCTAGCTTGCTTGACTTGAAATGGATAATGAATGATAAATGAGTAATAAATGAATTAATTATTTAGGGTTTAAAAGCTTGTTTATATAGGCAATCCATCTAAAATACCCATTAATTTGATCCCCAAGGTCGACATGAAAGAAAATTAAACTTAAAACCCAAATTTTCCCACTTAAACCTCAAAAATAGCCCAAATGGGACTAATTCACCAAGTTGGGTGACTTAGTCCCATCTAGATGGGACTCTTTCACCCATATGAGTGACCTAGTCCCATAAGGCTCTTTTTCCAGCGGGATTGTTGGGGACTGAAGAATTTCAGTTGTTATGTTGTTCTAGTCAGGTCTTTGATCAAAATAAGCCTCGGGATGCATAATACGGGGTCATAAGGGCTTATTAATGATGATGTAAAGGGTAATTAGGGCTACGACATGAAGTTCAATGTGAAAGTGTGATTGAAAACACTTTACTACATTAAAATGAGGTCCACATAGCCTATAAAGGCATAACATCCAATGTGAATGTGTAATAAAAATTACAACACTAGATTATAATTAAGTTTAACTTACAAGCCTTGTAGATTAATGTCATAATATGTTTAATATGTTGAATTAAGGGAAAAAATAGGTCCATCAGACTTAGATACTTAATAAAAGTCTAGAAAAATGTGAAAGTATTATACAACACCTTTACAAGACATCAATAAATGCATTTTATTAAGTTTGCAAGGGTCCAAGACCTAATGTGGATGTGTAAAACACCTCACAACACTAAATCAAGGAATCATTAATTATTGCCAAACCAAGCAAGTTTCCTTTTTTTCTACACTACATTTATCCCCCACATTAGTTATAGGATGACCTTCTTCAAACTGCACTAAAGTAGACATTCAATACGGGTCCAATCGTACCAATGCGACTGGTCTAGGATAACAAAGATGAAGGAGGCAGTCAAGCCCTAAGGACCCAAGATCCTAATTCAAACCAACATAAGCACAAAAGGACACACATAAGGTGAATGATTTATAGCAAATCAAGATATGCAATCATGCAATGGCAAGAACTAGGAGGAAAAGAGTGAAAATAAAAAGGTGGATCAAGCTTCGACCATTTTCCCAACATGATGCAGATTAGATCTAGATTGTTTGTTCAAAAATGTATACTCACTCTTAGGTGATGGAACTCATGGCTGTCTATTGGGTAAGAAGGCCTAAAAGGTGAGAAACATACACTCATGGCTGGCATGCACTCACACATATGCAGGTGGCTATGGGGAAAGTCATTGCTTGGAATGGGCTTCCTTCTCAACCATACCAAAGTTATACCTCCTGATAACTTTAATAAGGCACCACACAAAAATGATCTTTGAGCTCCATGAGGCAAGCAAAACTTTGTATTCTTGAAAATTATAGACATTGTAAATGAAAGGAATGGTCAAAGGGATTTTTCTTAGTTCATAAAAGGTCTCATCTTAGGGAACATCATGCTTAAAGTCTCCAAGAGAGGAAAAGTGCAAAAGGTCTCATTTTGTTTCCAAGAGAGGATCAATGCAAGGTCTCACCCTGGGCAACATTGTGCTTAATGCATCCAAGAGAGGAAATCGCAAGAAAAAAAAAACCACACAATGGCATATGTGTGTTGATGTATGTCCCCACTTTAAAGCGGTTGCTAACACCATTACTATGAGAAATTGCTTTAAAGTAGTAGAAGAGATGAGAGCTTATTCAAAAATCCCTGTGCCAAGTCATATGTTTTCGGTAAGCTACATCATGAAAAAGGTAGTATCTCACATGGGAGCCATCTTAAGGAATTTCATCCACATCCCAAGCTTTCTCTTTATGTTCATGAAAGGTTAACAACTAGCCAAAAGAGGCAACGACAAGTGACATATGAAGACAAGGCTACCTAACCCCTTTCCCCCAATTAGTGTAGGATAAGGTGAGCCGAAATGATTGATAAAATGTATGGTAGAGTGAAAATCAATATCAATTAGAGGAAGTACGTTCCCCCACATAAGGGAGAGCACTAAAATCCTTAAGACATTGGATTTTACTACTTAAAGCCTTGCATTCATTAGTAGAATGACCGTGAGCTCTATGATATGCACAAAATGAAGGATTGTAATAGAATTTATTTTGAGTTCTTGGAGGAAGGGATATCAAGTGATCTTGGAGGAGTCTCGACAAGATACCCTCTTGATCAATGGTAGAAGGTGGTCATGTAGTTTGTGACAAAGATACTTCTTTCTGCGTACAAGATTTCATACTTACGCAAGACTCTTTACATTGTAAGATTTTGTTCTCTCCTTTATACGGGGGTGTAAAATCTAACATACTCAAATATTTAGTGTTTTTCCAGATAACATTTGCATTAAGCAAAGATTTCTTTGTTTGTTTCATTTCTAGAAAAGGATAACTTTCAAGATTACTAGTGTCAATGAGTTCAGGATGTACTACTGTTAAATTTGGCTTAGAGGAATCTTGTGTGATAGTGTTGAAGATTGAGTAAAGGCTTGGTGATTTCTATCAAAGGACAATAACCAAGACCATGAGTTGTTTCTTGCATGTTAGGTTCGATGGGGTCATGAATACCTTGTTCTCTAGCACCACATACTTTTCCACTATATCCAAGTTTTTTCATAAGCTCATAACCTTTTCCATAAATCATCCTAATTTCTTTTAGATTGGGTGGTTGTTTGTGGTTAAGTTTGTCAAAGTTTCTTGTGTAAGTTGCTTCTTTGTCTAAAGTCGTTGAGGTGGCTGCTTTCAAATGGTCTTCTAAGTCTTGTGCTGACATGACTACTATTTTGTTTCCCTTGTTGGTTCCTTTGTCGATGATCTTGTATTCTCCCATGTATGTAGGTTCAAAATCCAAGGAACCCCAATCATCTTCTAATAGCTTAGTGACTTCTTCAATGTGTTTTTCATTGTCTTTTTGTTGCACGAGTTCTACTTGTGTGGTTGGTGTGAATGTTGTCAAGGAATTATCTTTATTTTTCTCAAGTTTTAAGACACTACAAGGCTTAGGATCAGCATCAAGTGTGTACACTTTGTTGTTGTAAATGTATTTCATTTCATGATGAAGAGTAGAAGGAAATCCATGGTTTTCCTAAGAGAAGATTACATGAAATTTCATGAGGCATAACATGGATTGGTGTATCCAATGTGACCTTTCCAACCATAAGAGGTAAAATGATCACCCCAAGCATTTTATTTTTGACATTGTCAAATCCCTTAAGAGATAAAGAATCAGGTTGAATGTTTGATTTATCAATGCCAAGCCTATCCAGAAGGCTCACACTACACACATTAAGGGTAGAGTTGGTATCGACAAGAGTTCTCTTTATCCCTTTTCATTTGTATTGAGCTATGATCATGACAGCATCATTTTGTTTTTGCACTTCCAAAGAGGGGAGTTCACTTTGGTGGAAAACAATGTCAGCATTTATTCCTTGAATCATGGTTGCGATGTCATTTGGTTGCACATTAGAAGGGACATGAACTTGTTGCAAGGATTCTTGAACTATGTTGTGATAGTGAGGGGAGTCTTGAATAAGGTCTCATAATGATTTCTTAGCAAGAGTATTCTTAAGTTGCTCGACAAGATCATACTCCTTTCGACTTGGTAAGATAGGGTTAGGTAGGATAGGATTAGGAAAAGGTAAGGGTGTTGGGGTTTGTTGTGGTGGTTGTGGATAGTTTCTAGTGTTATATGTAATGAGAAACAGTATTATGATGCAGTTGCTATGAAACATTATTCTTAGGTGGGTAAAGGATAAGTAGGTTTATTTTGAGTTGGTGGTTTGTTTGAAGGGGGGTAAAGGATGAGTTGAGGTTGAACAATATTAACATCCCTTGGTGAATGAGAGTCTAACATGGTCTCTTCATCCTCTTCTAAGGGCATAATATCATTATTGTCAATGTTATCCTTGTCCTTCATCATGATATCCTCCCTAGGAGGAGAGTTTTTAGGAGAACTACAAACCACATGTTTTTGACATTCGAGGGTTGGTTCTTTTAAAATGACTTCATCATGTAAGTAGGGGAATGATCAATGATGGGATTATCAATACTGGGATGATTAAGAGAAGGTTCTATTTGATTTTTCTTTTTCTCTAAGGTCTCATTCTCTTGTTCCATATTATCTACCCTAGTAGGAGAGCATGTAATATGTTCATCCTAGGTTGAAGTTCTTAAAGTAGCTTCATCACAAGTGGGGGAGGCATAAAGGGAAAGACCACTATCATTTTAAAATAGATTATCCCAAATGGTAGGAGTATTAGGGAAGGGAGGATCATGTTTCTCATGATTCTTAATATGTATATCTTCTAACACCAACCTATCCACTTTGCATCAAAGAGGGATATTAAGAGATAGGCAATTTTGATTGCCGTGGCTATGGACACTAGGTAAGGTGATGTTTAGAAATGTTTTTTATAATATCATGTTCTTGTTTTCCAATATCCTCCAAAGGGGAATGATGAGAGAGACAATCAAGACCCTCAATGCTTGTAGCTTCCTTCACCAAGATACCTTCATCACTAATAGGAGAGGTATAAGGAGAAGAACAAGTATGATTGTTATGATTGTATGGACTACCATTCTCACCAATGGGTAATGTAATATTAGGGTTTGTGTCAATGGTTTGATGATGAACATGTTTTTTAATGACCTCATTTTTGTAGTCAAGATTGAACTCATAAGAGGGAATGTTGTATTTATGCAATCCATTTTTAACCAAATCAAAGCCACATCTCTTGAAAGTAAACATGCTATCATGGAAAAGTAACGAAAGTGCAATGCAATGACTTAAAGTGAAATGTTCAAATGCAATTTTCAAATGTGAAACAAGGTAATTTTATTCTTACATTATGCAGCAACCTATAAGATGAAATGTTGTAAATGCAAATTTGAAATTAAGCAATGCATGAAATGAGCTAATTTAAGCTAGATCTAATGAAATGCATGTAACAGAAACTCATCCAACTAGTACATATAGGTAATGGCAGCAAACAAAAGTGTAGAAACAAGGTTTTTAGTGTTGTGAAAGGTAGTTTTAGTGGTGGAAAGGGACTAAGTCGCCCAAGGTGAAGAATGAGTCCCAGTGGGGATTTTTCTTAGAATTTTTTTTTAAAAATTGATTAATTTTTATGTTTTTTGTGTTGTATGATGTAAACCTAAGATGCAAATGCAAAATTTTAGAGATTTTTTACGATTTGAGATGCCAAAAATGCAACCTATATGCACTTTCACTAATGCAAAATGTGAAACCCTAGAATGCAACTTGACTAATGAAAAATGCAATGCAAGCTAAATCTAGGATAGTGATGGACTCCAAATCAGAAAAGAAGGTATTTGAAAGTTGGGTTCACCAAAATGTAATTAATTTTTTTGTCACCTCTTTCACCTCTAGGGTTTTGTACCTAAAAAGAGAGAGAAAGATCAACAATTCATTCAAGAACAAACCCTTGAAATTCCAATGCAAATGTGATTGAAATATGTCAAAGGGGAATTTCCTAGATGCAAAGAATTGATAAAAGAGATTGATTATTAATGCAAAACTAAGAAAATGTAAAGTGTTTGAAAACAAAATGTGATATGCAAACATATACTAAATGACCTAGAAATGACAATGAAGCAAAATAGAAAACTATAAAACTGAATGTGTGCGCACCTAGAAACTTGTGGAGGCTAGAATGGAAACTAAAAATGCTATCGATTTTGAAATTTTCACCTATTGGGACTCATATGCCATTTTGGGCAACTTAGTCTCAAATCTAGATAACTGCACTGAAACCTGTTTTAGCCAAATGGGTATCTAAATCTATAGAAATTTTTGACAAACATGTACATTGGGACTAAGTCACCATTGATGGTCACTTAGTCCACTTTTTCTTCTCTAAAAACCCAAAAGTGGAAACAGAAGCTCTTAGTCTGCACTTTCTGTTCCTCAAGCTATCTAGATCTAAGACTACCAAATTCGGGCTTGTAAGTGACTTTTTGTGGGTATTTTGACCTATCCAACAAGGAGATGTATTCAACAACTTTTCAACCTATTCTTCAATGATTTCTAATCCTTCAAAGTACCTAAATCTGCAAATATACAAAGAAAGAAAGAGAAATGTTGAATGTTAGGTAATGGGGGTTTGCCTTGGTCAAACCCATTTTAGGTAATTAAACCAAGTTAAGAAATAAGATGAAGCATGAACATGAAATAATGGAATTATTACCTTTCCACTATAATAAATCTTGATTTTTTGCAATAATGGATGAAGAATCTACCCCTAAATTCCATAGGAAGCTATCTTGATGAATTAGAATACTAAAACCCTAGCTTGCTTGACTTGAGATGGATAATGAATGATGAATGAGTAATGAATGAATTAATGATTTAGGGTTTAAAAGCTTGTTTACATAGGAAATCCATCTAAAATTCTTGTTAATTTTATCCCCAAGGCCGGCATGAAATAAAATTAAACTTGGGTATATGCAGGATCATCATGGAAAAAACAGGCCCTTAAGTGGCGAAAAATTTAGAAAAATCAGAGTTAGGAAACTTGATGTAAAAATTTGAATAAGTTATCTATATTATTTCAAAAATATGTTAGAATAGAATTTGTAGCAAATTGAATGTAGTTTCTAAAATACCAGGTTTATTTAAAAAAATAAAAATCTATTTGGTGAAAATTTGAAATTTCAATGTAGTAGTACTTCAATTTTAGGGAAAAAATAAGAAGTAGGTGTCTATCTAAACTCCCTAACCACAATAAAATGATAGTAATTTTTTATAATATTTTAGATATAAGTAGAGAACTCATGTCTCGATGTGATGCATATTTTTTTTAATTTTTTTTCAAGTAAATAATTAATTATGATTTTTTTATTACAACTTTTAAAAAATATAAAAACTTGTGTGTCTGACCACCTTAACTTGGTCAAAACTTCATGAAATTATTATTTTTAATCCTATAGTATGCAAGGAATAGAATTTGATACATGTTTTGGATTCAAAAAATGTGATACCATTTGAAAGCTATAGATATTTTTCAATCAACCCATCAATCAAAACTTTAGTTCTAATTCAAATAGAAAATGAATAATAATTATTTATTAAATTCAAAGTAAAGAATAATTTATATTGGTGGAAAGTTGAGAATCTCCTTTACAAACCATTTTCATTTCATCAATTTTGGGTAAAAAAAAAGTTGTCAACCACATACCCTAAACATACCCATCATATCGCCACTTTTTGGCCCAACATGATTCTGCACATGCCCACTTAAAATGAAATTTTTCCTACTCAAACCTTTAAAATAGCCCAAATGGGACTAAGTCACCAAGTTGGGCAACTTAGTCCAACTCGGATGGGACTCATTGACCTAGATGGGCGACTTAGTCCGATAGGGGCTCTTTTGCCAGCTGGATTGTTGATGAGTGAAGAATTTTAGTTTTTATGTTGTTCTTGTTGGGTCTTTGATAATTTAAATAATCCTCGAGATGCACAATATGGGGTCATAAGGGCCCATTAATGATGTAAAGGGTAATTAAGGGTAGGGACACAAATTTCAATGTGAAAGTGTGATTAAATACACTTTACAACATTAAAATGAGGTCCACATAGCCTAGAATGGCACAACATCCAATGTGAATGTGTAAAACACATTACAACAATAGATTAAAACTAAGTTTAACTTACAATCCTTATAGATTAATGTGAGAATATGTTTATAATGCTGAATTAAGGGAATAAATAGGTCCATTAGACTTAGATAATTAATAAAAGTCTAGAAAAGTGTGAAAGTATTTTACAACACTTTACAACACCTTTACAAGACATCAATAAATACATTTTATTCAGTTTGCAAAGATCCAAGACCTAATGTGGATGCGTAAAAAACTCACAACTTTAAATCAAGGTATCATTAAGTCTAATTTATCATTAATTATTCCCAAATAAAGGAAGTTTCCTTTTTTCTATGTTACATGTGCAAAGTTCTACATAGGAGTACTAATGTTCCTATAGCATTGAAACCAATTGAGAAAATATTCAAGATGATTATAGATGAATTTCAGTATATGCATGGAGAGGAAAAAAGGATTAAGACATGAATGGATTGTTTTGATACTCTAAAGTAGTGGTATATACTATAAATATCAAAATATGATGAACAACGTAGAAACCTTGAAGAGTGGAAAAGGGAGTTTGGTTAGATTGTTCATAAGTGTGTTACTCACATACAAAAAGATGGTGACATTAATCTTCATAGGTTTAATTTAATTCTGAATGGATTAATTGCTTTCGATGCTAGGTATATGAAATTTGGTATTGATGTGAAGGTGTTAGATAGTCGATGGTAGGTTCATCTCGCAAATATACCAACGATTCAAGAATACAAATGGCCATCAAATTTCAAAATATATCAATGGGAGGAGAAGTATCTAGCTTCTAAGGATTAGGTCACTGGATGAGAGCATTGTGACATCTATCAGAGAGATGAAGGATTTTCCAAATCAATGATCACGAGCCTTCTATGATAATTAATGGATGATTCATAACATCTGAATGTCTTAAATTTTGTATGTTTCTTTAATTATGTTAATCGAACAAATAGTTATTGAAGAGGTGTTTTTTTTGAAACGTTGCCTTATTTTGTAAAAGGCCTGTAGCTTGTTGCTTCCCATATAAAATGGGAAACCAAGGCTTGATTTTGAGATCATCATTATTGACACTAACTAGTAGTAGTAAATAGGGTACATTAGTATTGTGTATTACATCCATCCATTTCCCTATCTCAAAGACTTTTATTGTTAATGTACATCTTTTGAAGCAATATAATGGAGAAGACTATTTATAATTGGCAATTTACTTCCAGTGTTTAATTATTGTGTTGATATTCATTCTTTTGTGTTGCTATGTTGTCTCCAAAGTGGTTCTCTTAAATTATTCAAATTTATATAATTTTTTAGGACACATTTGCTATTGTTGCGTGATCATTTTGATTGCATTCTGGTTGGAGTGAATTAAAAATCATTTCAATTGGTCCTTGCTAGGAATTAAAATCCATTTGAAGTGGTTATTTTGATTGGTTTCTTTCAAGCTAAGAATTAAAAATCCTTTCATGCTATCACAATAATTTTGGAGCATAACACTGGGAATTATAAAGAAGAGTATAGTTACCAACTGACCTACACATTTGTACAAGGTGCAAACATCTAAAAGTGCCCTACACTTAGAGTTAAGCTAAGGATTAAATCTACCTATCTTACATATCTATCTCCATCACCATCATCCAACTCTCAACTCTATTCACCCAATAGATTTAGGCACTAGTCAAGCTTAAAAAAATTTATACAAATTTTACTTATACACTACATTCTCAAAACATCTACAATAGGCATTAGTCATTATCCTTGCATCTACTTCACACCCACATGCCATTGTGAGTAGATTTCCCAAATTGAGGTCCATTTTAGACTTTCAAATCTTCCTTATCATTCAGGTAACCCACCTAGGTCTACCAGAGCCTAAAGAGCAGGGGTGGTCAACCAAATTCACCCTATTTGTTAGCCAAAAACATATTAAGAGATTGGCACCCTCTTAAGGTTAAAAACCTATGTTTTTGAGACCTAACAATATGAACAATATTTATGTTTATTTTTATTAAGTTTCTATACTTTTAAATATCTATAAAAAAAATTCATTATCCTCCTCTCAAGATTAGTGCAGAAATTTGTTCCACTACCTTAGCATCCTTACATTGTGTCCTTGAAGGTTTTATTAATAGTGAAATGAGATTGAGAGGTAGATGTATTTACAACAATCACTTTCATGTGTCAGAGGATGTAATAAGAAACCTAAACACATATTATGAGGTGAGGAAGAGAAAGAAAGATTGGATCTAAATGAATCAATTTGAGAAGAGGTTCCAGGTGAACCTTACTAAGTGATGCCTTTCTCTAGATATAAAAATTCCTTGGAGAAGGTAGAAAAATGTTATCTTCCTATGAGTATGGGAGTTTATGACCTTGGCAGAGGAAGATCCCAAGAAGAAAAGGGAGGAACAACTAGAACAATTGTAAGCTCATCTTGTTGAGTCTTCAGCCCCTATTGCCTCAATTTAGCCTATGCAAATCAATGACCAACCAGTGGTCCATCCATTAGTTGAGTATTTAGAGAAACTTGTAGATAGGGAAACAATGGAAAAATAGTCTATAGAACATGTTCCTAGTGATGAGGAGGTCAACCAATGATTCCCATCCCCACAAGTTAGAGAAGAAGAAGAGCATGTACCTAAGAATAGGCTAATTACTGATGTGTATGATGAAAAACATGTACCTGATGACAAAAGCTACAAATCATGCTATGAATTTATGGATGATGATTCATTCATCAGTGAAAGGTGGAAAATTGTGGCTTTTCTAGGGTTTAGGACCTAGAATGACAATCTTCACTCTCTTATTCAAGAACAAACCCTAGAGATCTCAATGTAGAGGAGAAAGAGATCTTGCAATAGGGTTGTCCTAGGGGTTGAATATAAACTAATGAGGGGTTAACCACCAAGTAAGAACTTGGAAAGAAAAATACAATGCAAGTTGTAATACTAAACCCTAATATGATGCAATAAATTATATGACCTAGAAAATTAAATGAAACAAAAAAAAATCTATAAGAAGGACTTTGTGCACCTGAGAACCTAAAGATGACTGATTAAAGCTCTGAAATGCTGGAATATCTAACTTTTTGACCTACTGAGACCCATTTTCCAAACTGGGTGAATTAGTCCTTGATTTGGATTTCTTCATAGGAACTAGTTTTGGGGAAAAGGGTATTTGAATCTGCAAACAATTTTGGAAAACACGTGTAGTGGAACTGATTCACTACTTCTAGAGAATTAGTCCTATTCTGCTTTTTCGAGAATTTAAAGTTTAGATATATGCTCCAATCTCTTCCCTTTCCTTCGAAACTCATTTCTAAATCTAAATCTAAGAAAATACCTACAAAATACAACATAAACTTGATTTGCTAATGGGGGTTTTTCCTCAGTCAAACCCCTAGTTTGGTACTTAAACCCTTATAGTGTAAGAGAGGGTGACCAACCACGTTCAAGGCTCCAGGTCTTGAAGAGATAAGAGTGGAAGGTTTCCCTAACTTACCTCAACTTAAAGGAATGTTAGGAGATGAGGGACGAGAATGATGAGGACTATAAGGTCCTTTAATCACTCTGCAAACCCAAAACTCATAACAGGGCTAGGAAAGCAGGTTTTTGAGTTCCACACTATGCCTTAGGTATCTCTTTGGTCGAGGATGCAAGTCTGTTTCTGGGACAACAATGCGACATGTTGGCATCTCTCAGGTGTGCTGGCATTCGTATGGCCAGAGGACTAAAAAGACAAGGTGAACAACTAGAAAACAAACTAACAGCCTAGCTAATGGTTTTTAAGAGAACAAAACAACAGTATGAAATAAGAATTAATAAATGAATGTGGTAGAGCAAGTAGATTAAAGCTAGGGTGACAAGAATGATCTCACAAAAGAGCTTGTTTGCAGTTAGCTCCAATAAGCACGTCCAACATCCACCTACACACAAGAAAGGAAAATTATTTGGGGGATGTATAGGGGCCTACCTTAGTTAGAACCCCATTTTGGTGTTCCACCTCCATGGAAAACCAAGATAGCAACTATACAAAGAAATGTGATAAAGGAAGAAATGAAAGGAAAGAACACAATAACACTTCAGAACAGTATTATGCTACTCAAATAAATCATAGAGGAGAGGAGTAGAAAGCTTACCACCTCCACAAAGAGCTCACTAGCTAATGGAGGAGAAAATGAGAGGACTCAAGCCCCTACTGATATGGTGTTTTCTCCACATTTTCTCTATAGAGTTGATCAAGTTTTTTTTATGTTGCTATGGAGTGCAATGTGTTTCTTGAAGGCTAAGAGTGCAAGAAGTGAATGCTAGAATGGTTAGACATATCAAGTTGAGTGCTTAGAAGGATTTGTAGAAAATGAAATGCTTGAAGAATGAGTGAATTTGAAGGAAGAATGAGAAAAATGGCCATATTCGGGTTGGTTGGTCGAAGAGGGGCATTACAAATCAACCCCAATGGGAAGTGTAATGACTCCGCAAGCTTCAAACGTAGAAATCCATCAGGGATGTAAGCACACCCCATGGACATTTGCATGTCACATGGGCATCCTCGATAGAAATTCTTCTAACGATGCACAAAATAGATGCAATGTTGAACAAAGGTAGCGAGATAATGTGGATTTTCACCTTCAAATTTGGTTTTCTAATGTGAGGAAGTGTAAAAGGGGAATTTGCGTAAGGGGTGAAAATTTTCTCCTATACATTTTTCCTCCACTTTAGCAAGCATGAATACTAATGAGTGCTTCGGTAAAGTAGATTGGAGAAGTAATAGAGTTAGAAATGTATACCTGAACCATTGAGGAAGCAGACCACAATCTAGCGAACTTGAGAGCACAAGATAAGAAAAAGACTTTGATGGAACCCTCAAAAGAAAAAAAATTTTCTGGTTCCATGTTAAAACCCTTATTACACTAGGACATGGGGTTACTAACCGCAAAATCTTAAAATATTATTTTAAGCTATTGAATCCTTGTTACCCGTTGTCAGTTATTTTAAGGTATTTTTAGTCATTCACTATCACTAGGTAACCAACCCTTCCACCCTAGGTTTAGACCATTTTATTTCATAAAATCGGGTAAAGATTTTGAGCCCTTTTCAACTTTTCATTTTACAACCTAGAGGCTTTCAAGTTATTTTTGTCCTAGGAAGTCCCCTTCATAAAAACAACTTGTGAGCACATGCCTAAAACTTTTACTTAAGTCCCAATGACCTTTATAACTTATCACTCATCATTGGTTTGGACATAAGTTTACACTGTTTAATAACAATCAGTGATGGGTGGTATTTTCTTTTGATATAGCTCATCACTAATGGCATCTGATCCTTCAACTTTGAAACAGTGATGAGCGAGGTTCTTGGTTTTATGCTCTTATCACTCATCACTGATAGCCATTAAAAAGAACATTTCTAATAGCGATGAGCGATATGTTGTCACACCATATGATCACAGATATGTTGTAAAATGTTGTTTTCACATTAGAAATATGCGAGGGAACCTATAAATAATGTAAACCATTCATCACTAATTGCTTGCACCATATATGAGGAGAATTAGTAATGAACGAAGGCCTTATCGCTCATCGCGGTTTTGTTTCTGAACTTGAATTCTAAAGTGGCGATGAGTGATGGGTAATTTCTAAAAGGGTTTTCTCTCTCGCTAAAATGATATGATCATATGAGCGATGTCTTTGTGGTGTTTGTTCTATGCAGGTTGTACATGTCCAAATATGAGCTGACATTAAATCTCCCATCATGGATTGAGTTTTAAGGGCAGCTTTTGAATCAATGATGTGTGATGGAGGAATAAAGATGACCGAAAGTTAGTCCATTCAATCAAGGGCTAAAGAACATCTCTAGGATATTTGCATCACTAATAGAATAGGATAGAGAAAAACTAAATCAGTGACAAGCGATGATCACTACATGGAACGAGCTATGTGGTATATTTTGAAGATTCAGCATAAAGCAAGGGAAAAGGAGTAAGAAATTGAAGACCGTTGATAAAGTTTTAAAGTAGGATAATCCAATGGATTGAAGATCACCACACAAATTCTTACATCAGAGGTCAGGATCAATGATGAAGTGATGAAGTGTGTAAAGAAATTTTCCCTCTAAATTAAAATTGTCTTGTGTACTTCACCAGTATTAATGAAAGCAAGAATTAGGTTGGAAATACATGTTGATTGACAAATCGCAACACCTGAGCAGGCATTACTGTTTCCCATGGATGAAGTTTCAATTGATTTAAAGAAAAAGCAATGGTTTAGATTCAATCTTGAGCTGTAAGTTACCAACTTGCTTGCATGAGGAAATTTTATGTCATTAATCTTGCATGCTTCAAATTGTCTATTTAATGTTGATCACTCGAGTAAATTTTTGTGTCATGATTCATTTTGCAATGAATGAGGGTCGACAGTTGATAAGGAAGTGTGTAAGGACTGAATTTTCTTGACAAGTGTGTAGATATTCTAAGGCGAGTGGGTTTGTCATGATAATTCAAAAAACTGAGGGATTGTGTTTGTTTGAGCCTAAAGAAGGTCTCGAAAATAAATTTGGAATGCATGGAGTGCCTAATATGCCAAAAGGAATAGAAGGAACTGGGAAATTCAAGGAGTATAATGCCAAAGAAAATTACCGTCTAGAATAGCAAATAGATTCAAAAGAATTATTGAAACACAAAGAGAAGAGGATGATAAAATATAATAAGAGGGAATGGATGGAGAATGATTGTTGAAATTCCATTCCGAAGAAGTGCAATTCTTCGTGTAAGGTTTCTAATGGTCATTCAGATAGTGAGGGAGACACTAATCTGGAGGGAAATTATTATTTCCTCTCCCTGGTACTATCAAGGAATCCTAAGGAAGTGGTGGAGATAGTTTCTCCAATCCCACCATGAACAAAACGTGGATGAATGTACTTTGAGGTTAGAAACTTAGGGTGATGATTGTGCCTTGTTTTTGTTTTTGATGATACCATTCCTTTTCTGTTAGGAATGTCCTATTCAACATTTATGTGATTTCTTGTTTCATGTGCTAAGGTGGAATAATTTTAGGCTGGCATGGAGGAGACGTATCAAAATAGATAACCTTGGCAGAATGTATATTGTGTTTGGACAATATACAACTTTCTGTTGGAGCTTCTATTGGAGAATCTTCTTTGGTCATCAAGGATGAGGATTCAACATGGTTACAACAAACTTTGCCATTCGGGGAGCTAGCGTGTCTTCATTCAAGGAATATGGAAAGTGGTCTTTTACTCTTCCATTTTCCTAAAAATGATTGCATGTGATAAACTAGGAATATATCAAATTCTGGTACAAATGAAATGTAAATGTAATTAGGATTGATGCTTGTTGCTCCCTTATTCTATAAAATGGATTTCAGGGCTTATTACAGGGGTCAAAAAATTAGGAGTCTTAATAGAGTTCTAGGAAAAGACTAAGTTTAGGAAGGGAAATAAGAATATAAGTTTGAAGTAGACTAGTAGTTTTGTCTTGGATAGGAAGTCCTGTATGTAATGGTCTTAAATGAGTTCTATAGAAATTACTGATATCGAAATAAAATATCAATCAAGGAAGTGATACTATCCTATGTATGTTCATTTCAAAGTTATGAATGAGAAAAACTAATAGTATTGTCATTTGTCTTCAAATGTTTTATTTGAATGTATTATTTTGTTTTCAGCTTTAATTCAAGGAATTAATTAAAATGCTTGAAATAGGGTTATAAAATTTGTGGGGGATGGCTTAGGATTACTAAGAAGTAGTTGTTTTCTTGCGCAAAGAGTTTTCGTAAATGCAAATCACTACGAAAATAGTCTGTTTCTCTCCTAAAAAAGTAATTTGTATATTACTGATCCTCTTGCATATTTGACTCTGCTTCTCCAATTGATCAAGCACTAGTCATTTGATCAAAAAATCTTGCACAAGGTGAACCAATAATTTTCCTAGCTCTAGACATCTAAGAAGATAATATTTAAGTAGAAAAATATCTCCAGGGGTAGTGGAATTATTTTCAATTCCTAGCAGATGGAAAATCCTTCATTGAAAATCTTCCAAATCTTCAATGAAATTGATTTCATTTGCAATAGAAGGAATTGATCTGTGCATAAAATGTTTCACTAATTGATTATATTACACGAAAACACAATTGGAATCACTCCTAGGTTTCACAGAGCTTGAAGTGAAGGAGTACATATTTAAAATTCCTATGCTCATTGTGTTGGCCACTAACCTAATAGTTCTTCATTATAGGAGTTGGCTACTTCTTAGAAGATTGTGCAGTTCTTGCTGGAAAAATCACCAATAGACTTCATAATCCCATAGAACTATGAAGCTAAAGAATGAAAGTGTCTTATAGGCCCATGAACCTACAAGCAGGAAACCTCCAAGATCTCTCACATGAAGGAATCCCTACGAAGTAATTGCCTCACAGGCTCGCAAACCTGCAAGGAAGGTGTCCCCCAAGATCTCTCACATGAAGGAAACCTAGAAAAGTGCCTTACAGACCCACAGACCTACAAGGAAGCATCACCCAAGATCTCTCACATGGAGGAAGCTGGCAAAGCAACCAACATACCCACAGACCTACAAGGAAGGTGTTATTCAAGATCTCTTGCATGAAGGAAACCCAAAAGAAAGCACCCTACAGATCCGAAGACCTATAGGGGAGCCACCCATAAGATCTCTCGCATGAAGGAAGCTCAAAAGAAGCACCCTATAGGCCCACAGACTTGTAGGGAGGTATCACCCAAGATCTCTCACATGGAGGAACCCCAAGGAAATTAGACTTTGTAGAGTCAAAAAGCGGCTTCATAGGTGCACCCATAAAGAGACATGTTTACCTATAGATAGAACATGTTAGAAAGTGGCCAAATATACAAGTAAGTGGATAGTCGCATAGACCATCAACAAGTTGGAAAACTTTCAAAGGGGTCCCTTAGGAACCCATCATGAAGCAGGGGTCCACTCAAGGGATGCACTATTCAAAAGTACAGAAGAGATTTTTTTCTTTCTTGAATTGATTCATCACCAAGGAATCCTTTTGAAAGATGTTCACTTCATCAAGGAATTCAAAAGGAAGAATATGCCTCCATGCGAGGGGAAGATCAAAGTTGTTCCCACTTTGGAGGGAGGTTCTCTAGTTCTTTCTTTACAAACCCATGATGAAGGAAACATGTTCCATTAGGGTTTCAAGTTGAGAATGTTATTCTTAAAAAGGAGTTTGTGGAGATTCTCGAGAAAATATTCATTGGCAATGAATGCATTTTCTGAAAATCAAAATCTTGTAGAAGTGGCATTGTCACACATGAGAGAGAAAAATCAAACAAAGAAGAGAAAGATAAAGGAAAAGCAAAAGAGAAAAGGAAACACAAACAAAGGGCATAGGGGTAGCCTAATATTTTAGGGCCAGAACTACTCATATATATATATATATATGTATAGTAATAGTATATAAAATGAACTATCATCAACCCCCTACTATATCAGACCATGTGAAGAATGCACGAGAAGACAAAGTAAAAATAAAAAATTGGGTGAACATGGAAGGGAAGCCTAAATTCCCCGAACAGTTTGCATCATACCCAATTTATCAAAAATCAAGTGACAAACATGGAAGAATGATGATACAAATAGAAGAAGGTTTATGACACAAAAACCACGCTTGTATCCAAGCACCAATAGGGGTGATGAGGGTCATCTAGACACACAGAAAAATTATGGGGGGACACATCACAACACACACACACATCTAATCTAAAGATAAAAAAGAGACCTCCCCCTAACACTGATCAACCAAGAGGTCATCCACTTCCTACTCTAGATCATTGTAGTGGGAAGGAGGATGAGCCTATAGTGGTGGGATGTTAAGATGAGGAGCATCTGACCCTCCCACAACAAGGGCTAATGAAGAGGGTCCCAAAAGTTCCTCTCCACCAAGCTCTTGTGGAGCTAAATTCAACAATTTCGCAAAGATCATTGACAAGGTCAGAACCTCATCTAGAGAGTTAAACATGCACTTAATAGAAGTGACATGTTGCACCTCAATCGATAGAGAAGATTGCGCCCGAGATTCACTGATAGGCTCAATGAGTGATTTAGGAGCAATGAAATAGGAGAAGCTGAGACTGGTTCCATCACTAGGACAGAACAAGTCAGCACAAGACCACCTTTCATAGAAGGTGGACTCCTCTTACGTCCTTTATTTCTAGAAGGACCACTCTCTACCTTCTACTTTGTCAGAGCATGTGAACTCCCCACGGACGAGACAAGAAATGCAGAGGAAGAGGAGGAGAGAACCACAGTAGATACAACCGAAGTGTTAGTCATATCTATGGGTTTCGGGAAACGTGGGACATCTGGAAGGGACATCAATAGAGGAAGCACCACCGAAGGAGCAATGAACACCTGCACCTTTTTAGGGTCGGGTGCATTCGCACTCGCAGTAGAAGCCAAAAGTGATATAGAGCTAGTTTGAATGGAAGAAGAGGGGAGGAGAGAGGAGGACATGGCAGGAGGCCTTGATACAGGGGTGGTTGTCTCCTCTTCCTTCCACTATAAGACAACCTACTCAGCCAAGAGAACCTTTCACCGATGCTTGCACTTGAGTGCAAGGCAGTTTCTATGACTCTTTAAACTGGAGGCCAAAGGTTGCAAAGGAACTAAAGGCTCCTACACAGCCATGGGAGTGTCCGCTATAGCCATTTTTGGTGGAGGAATAGACTCCTAAATGGGAGTAGGAGGAGAAAGTTGAGAAGTAGTGAGAGGAGTTGACTCAAGTGCCTTGGCAGGGAGCCTCTTCTTGTTTACTACTTTGGGAGTGGGAGCGGTAGGAGACTGCGAAGGTTGAGACATAGAGGACTCTCCATGGGGACCTTTTTTCTCTACCATACAGGTAGTACCAAAGTCCAGGTTGTTTAGTAGGGAGGTCTGATACCCTGATCTTGGTTCTACACCAAGGAGGGATCATCAGACTAAACGGGTAAAATCCAATCTTTCTCATCCAATACTCCTCCTAGGAAAGGGGAGGTGCTGAGTCATCTTGAGAGTAGGCAACCAATTTTTGTGTTACAGGAAGAGCCAATTTTGGTTTTCCCTTGCCCCCAGTCTTATACTTTACATAACTCTTGTAAAGTAGGTCCATTCTTGGAGGAAGTGGACCAACCGGGATGGGCCATAAATTGTCTAATGAATATCCCCCAAGGGACACCAAAGGCTGGTATCCAGTGTGATGCACTACATGCACAACACCTTCATAAGAGAACTTTAAACATTTGTGAATAATGGAGGTGATCCCATTCATAGAAGCTAGCCAAGGTACGCCTAGCTTCATCCTGAATAGATTTGACTCTGGAATAACATTGAAAACCATGTCAACACCTCTAGGTCTAACTAGGATGGACAAAGTTATCAATCCATAGGATTCAAACAAAGACCATCATGTGTACAGATGATGGATTTTGTTTCTTCGTATTATTTTCTATGTAATGAGTTAAGCCACAACATCTGTGATAAAATTCACTCAACTCGCGAGGTCTACTAAGACTCTTGGAACAAGGTTACCATTGAGGTGAGCGGGAATATAGAGAGGAGAGGGCTTATTGTTTAAGGGTAAGTACTAAAAAGTGAATGTCACATCCAAAGAACTGGTCGCAGACTATGCGATAGAAGTAATCGTGACCATATTAACATAGGCTTCAAGCTGAGTGATAGAATTGGTGGGATTGGTGGGATTGACAATCATGTTAGCAGAATGCAATGGAAATGGGTCCATGTATATCTACAATTCACTATTTGCTTTTACCACTGATTTATTAATGTTTTGTTTGCTTCCATCAAGATGAATAGTACCATCCTTGATGTGATCTTGTCTCTCGTAATACATGAGCATGTAGCATTTGGTATCATGTCCATTAACTCAATGGTATTGACAGTAGGTACTTGCATCATACCAGCTAGGGTTTGGTGAGATTACGATCTTATCCTTAACTAACTTTTGCAAGATGGAAGAATAAGATTCGGCTAACTTTATAAATTTTTGGTTGCATTTGAGGCCATTTTCATCTTCAATAGCTACTACATTCACAATTGCTTTACCTTTCCCAGAGATTGACACGATGGAATTTCCTTCAAAATGGGAGTGTGAGGAGGATCCCCCAAACTGAACCACCACTTGCTAGTACACTCATAGAGCTGCTGCACACAAATGCACAAAAGAAGGGTATTTCATAAGGGAATATTTCTCCTGCCAAGGCCTTTGCAAATTCCCTATGAATACCTTGTGCACGTCAGAATCGAGCAGTAGATACGAGATTTGTGAGAAGAGTTAATAATATCGCACTATGAAATCGATGATCTTTTCATTATCACCCTGTTTTCCTTGAACGAGATCCAAAAAGTTCATCTTCAACCCCATGTTAGCTTGGAATTATCATAAATTGGTTTACAAGTTGGTCAAATGAGAAAATGGAATTATCGAGAAAGGAACAGTACCTCTCGAATGTTGTATCCTTGAGAGATTAAGGGAATAGTTTTTCCATCAACCCATCGTGATGGAAGAAATCCGTGCACAAGGTGTTAAAGGTGGAAACATGTGTTTCTAGGTCCCCTTTGCCACCGTATTTCTCAAATTTAGGAATCTCTATTCCTTGAGGGAAGGGAGTGTTCAGAATCGTGACTGTCAATGGGCTATGCCGGAAGAAGGGTTGTAAGATAGGCTAGAAAGAGGCTTGGGAGAGACTTTCTAACTGGATCTACATCTTACGCATATTTTGAAGAAGAGTGTTTATAATAGGGTCATTAGAAGATAGACGGCCAGGTGAACCTCCTCCAGAACTACCACTAGACCCAATGATGTGACCACTGCCGAAACCACCACTAGAGCCACCGCCACAAGTAGGGCCTCTGCTAGAGTCACCTCTACTTCCAAAGCCACCATCATGACCTCCACTAGAACTACTTCCACCAACACCACCCCTAGTGTTGAAGCCACCAACACTACCAAATAATCCACTACTCATCCCACCAAAACCTCCACCACTAGAGGTGATAGGAGGGGTGAAGCTGAAACCCAAGGGGATCTTGTTCACTTTGATAGTGTCAGATCCTTCAGAGGAAAAGGGGATGTTGATTGAGGGTACGGTATCGGTCATGTATATAAACATAGGAGGCATTGATAGTCCTAGCTGTCTCTCATGATCTTCAAAAGTGGCTTCTCATATAATATTAGGATTGCTTGGAGGAGCACATGCATCAGTCATACTAGAGAGACTAGCCAAGAGTTCTATGCATTTTTATTCTTTTCCCACTATATAGTTTAGTTCGTTGATAACCTGAGTGATTCTAGCCAACTTCGGGTCTCTTTCCAAATGATGTTCCAAGTCACCCAACTCTTTTCTCAGTGTGGATACATATTCCAAGGAATGTCAACAACCTCCTGCTCATCAACCAAGGATGGTGTAGGAGACACAGGAGGAGTGCAGACGTGATCGGTCTTCTTAAAGAATCTGACCTCGCCTCTTCACAACTGCACTTGTATGGCAAGAACAACGGTGGATCCAGTAAAAAGGCCTGTAGAGAAACTAGTAGTGACCTTCGTCCTCTCCATTAGAAGGTTTCGTATACTTCTTCTAACAATATACCCAAAGGTTGTGGACTAGGTTGTGATGTTCATAAACCTTCACAACACTTAGGGGCACAACAATCACAAGGTATAAAGGAAAAGACTCAACACAACGAGTGGTAAAATGTTGGTTCACATTGGGTTCAACAAAAATGTAAGGGAGGGGGACCAACCACATTCAAGGCCCCATGTCATGGGGAGCCAAGAGTGGAAGGCTGCCCTAACTTACCTCAGCTTACAACAATGTTAGGAGATGAGGGACAAGAAAGATGAGGACTATAAGGTCCTTCAATCACTCTACAGACCTAAAACTTAGAATGGGGCTAGGCGAGCCAGTTTTCAGGTTCCACATTGTGCCTCAAGTAGCTCTCTGCTTGAGGATGAAAGCATGGTTCTGGGATGACATTGTGGCACAATGGCATCTCTCAGGTGCACTAGCGTCCGTATGACTAGAGGACCAAAAAAATAAGGTGAACCACTAGAAAATAGACTAATCACCTAGCTAATGGTTTTTAAGAGAACCAAACAACACTATGAAATAAGAAATATATAAACGGATGTGGTAGATCAAGTAGATTAAAGCTAGGGTGACAAGAATGATCTCACAAAAGAAATTTTTCATTAGTTATCTCCAAGAATCATGTCCACCTACACAAAAGAAAGGAAAATTGTTGGGGGGCACTATAGCGGCATGCGTTAGCTAGACCCCCATTTTCGTGTTTCCACGTCCATAGACAACCAAGATAGCAACTATAGAAATAAATGTGATAAAAGAAGAAATGAAACTTAAGAACACAATAACAGTTCAAAACAGTATTATGCTACTCAACCAAATCATAGAGGAGAGGAGTAGAAAGCTTACCACCTCCACCAAGAGCTCACTAGCTAATGGAGGAAAAAATAAGAGAACTCAAGCCCCTGCTACAATAGTGTTTGTTCCACACTTTCTCTATGGAGTTGATGGAGTGTTGTTGTTGCTGCTATGGAGTGCAAAGTGTTGCTTGAAGGTTGAGAGTGCAAGAAGTGAATGCTAGAACACTTGGAGAGATCAAGTTGAGTGCTTATAAGGATGTGTAGAAGATGAAATGCATGAAGAATGAGTGAATTTGAAGGGATAATGAGAAAAATGACCATATTCAGGTCGGTTGGTCGAAGAGGGACGTTACAAATGGACACCAATGGGAAGCGTAATGCCTCTATAGGCTTGAGATGAAGGAATTTGTTAGGGACATAAGTGCACCACATGTATGTCTACATCCCATACGGGCATCCCTGATAGAAATTCTTCTGTTGATGTACAAAACAAACGGCAAGTCAAATGAAGGTAGCGAGTTGATGTGGATTTTCACCTTAAAATTTGGTGTTCTAAGGTGAGGAAGTGTAAAAGGAGAATTTGCATAAGGGGTGAAAATTTCCTCCTATACAGATAGAAACAATGAAACTCGAATGTAAATGTGAATGTACACCCTAGCCTTAAGTGTGTCTAAGACTAGGAAATTTAAAACATAATGCAACCCTATTCTAATGTGTAAGAATAAGATGCATGAATAAAAACATGAATATGAATGACTCACTTTGAGAGACCTCTAATCACCCAAAAGGATCCCTAATGATGCTTGTACCTTCCTTAGGCTAAATGTAGAGTGATAATGGAGGATGGAATCACTTAGGAAACAAGTCATTAGGCTTTGCTTGATGGCTAGTTGCATCTCCCCAACCTAGATATTGGATGAGTTAGGAGCAAGGAAACCCTTAGATAAATGGAAAGTTGATTTTGAGGTATTGTGCATTGTTTATATATATATATATAAAGATGGTAAATCTAACCTAGCCCTATGAAATGGTTCAATTGATGATTTGTTTAAATTGGAGGTGAATTTGGATAACTTTACTAAAGAGGCTAGAGAAATAACTAATGCAAGGTATAATGCACATAACAACAAAGTGAAAAAACTACTTGCATTCAATTGGCCTACTATAGAAGAATTCAATTATTGGCACGAGAAAGATATTGAGTGAGCCACTTTTCAATTATTTTATGCTTTTCTATTGTGGTGGGACCAACTTTGTTGTCTTTTATACTTATGTTGGCAGTTCTTAGGTTTTTAGAGAGCAAAGAAAGTGAAGAAAAAAGGAACATCATGTACAAGTACAGCCACTTTCAACTTTGAGCACTTTTTGAAAGGAAAAATAGATCTACAATTGTGTACAACATCTCTTGTTGTATATGGGTGGTGCTAGGGCACCATGGAAACTTAATCTTTTGCAAGTTTTAGGATCATGGATAATGTTAGGTCATTAGATTTTTTTCTTTTTTATCTTGAATAATTTCCATTGAGACCATTTAAATGTAATTAATATGTGAGAAAATATTGTAAAAAGTTGCAAAATCTTGCAAAAGTTGTCAAGCAAGAAAATACAAAATTGCAATCTAGGTACGTGAAGAGTCATTTTGTGGGGAAGTTTAAAAAATAGTTTTGTTTAGTTTGGGAAGTTGGAAAGAGTTTAAATAGGCTTTTTCAACATTGATGAAGAGAATTTTGTACATTCAAAAGATTTGAACAAGAAAAGAAGACATTTTCCCTAAGTTTTCACTGGTTTTTCTATATTTTCTAAACTTTCCAAGCATTCTACGAACTCGTACTACAAAGTTAAGATTGAAGGTGTTTTGGATTGAATAAAGGATTGTATTAAGTTTTTTTGGGCTTTGAGTGGATTGATTTCATAAGAAAATAAAGATTTTATTGTAATTTTTTTGAAACTCGCTGTGTATATTCAATTTTAAGGGTTGAGGGCTTAATAATGCTTTAATAGGCCATTCCATCTATTGTACATGTTTTGGCTCAATGGAATGGCTGAAGTAGGTAGGATTAGGTGTGTTTAGGGAGTGCATGTTGTTCTATGTGCAAGGGAGGTCTTTTGATGGTGTGGACATGAAACCCTAGTTGTGAAAAATGGAGGTTTTGAGTGAAATTTAGTGGTTTTAGGATGGAAATGGATGAAATACATTGGGGAAGTAGTTTATGAAGTTTTTTTAGGAATGTACATACATAATTCAAGATTAGTTTGAAGTGGTGGCAGGGTTACTAGTTGACTGGAAAGCATATTTTCATTAAAACCTTTTTGTAAAGGCATAAAATGAGGGTTTCTTTTTTTGGTGGCATACTGAGTGTTCACTTGAAAAATAATTGTGAAATAAGAGGATTTGAGACCTGGTCTAAGACTATTTGAAGGAATTTTGTGTTGGATCTTGCAACTATAAAGGGTTGTTCCTTAGTAAAAATGACCTAATTGAAGGTCTGGAGCATCATACAAGCCCTATTTTGAGGGATTTGGTCCATAGTGACAATAGGTGGGTTCAAGGTATATTTGAGTGGATAGTAATGAGTGACTGAAAAGGTGTATAGATTGTGACTTAAGATCAAAAAGTGAGGTTTGCACATCTACTAGGCAAGAAGTGCCATAGTGAATGAATTCAACCTTGTGAGGGGTTTGTGGTTTCAATAGTGGTTGAATTTTTTTGAACAAGAGTTGGATAATTGAAGGACCTCCCTACCATTGCATCAATTGGGCATCAATTGGGCATCAATTGGTATTAGAGGATAGGTACCAAATCTATGGAAGGAGAAGAGTTGTAAATTTAAAAGAGGAAGGTAGAAGTTGAAAAGGAAAGATGCCTCCCAAGATTAATGCAACTGCTAGAGAATTGTAGTAGTTGAGAGAAAGGAATGCTAGATTGTTGGAGTCTCATAATGTTGTGTTAGCAAGGCTTGCTGCCCTGGAGTCAAGTCAGAGAAGAGGTGCAGCGTTGGGTGATGTGAGTGAAACATATGAAGAGGAAGAGGAAGAGTTTCAAGAGGTTGATGAAGGGACATTGGATCCTGAGGAACAGATGATGACCAAGCTTCTAAAGGTAGTAAAAGGTGAGATACACAAGGTAAAGGTTGATTTGCCCATGTATGGTGAAAATTTGAATGATGAAGAGTTACTAGATTGGATTGCAGCCATGGATAATCACTTTGAGTGTGAAGAAGTACCAAATGAGAAAAAGGTAAGGATAGCCATGACAAAACTTAAGGGACATGCATTGTTATGGTGGGATTATAAACAAGCTAAGGGGAAAAAGAAGGGTAAAGAAAAGATAGTTTCATGGGACATGATGGTTGCAAAGCTCAAAGGTAAGTTTCTTCCTAAAGATTTTCAAGTTCAGTTGTATAAGAAAGTTCAAAGTCTGAAAAAAAAAGAATTAGATGTTAAAACTTACAGTGATGAATTCTATAAGTTGAGCATAAGGTCAGGTAGACAAGAAGATGAGGTTGAGAAAGTTTCTAGGTATCTAGGTGGCCTTAGATTTAACATCCAAGATGAATTGGTTGTGGAAAATCCAAAATCTGTAGAAGAATATTTTTAGTTAGCCATTAGAGTGGAGAAAAAGTTAAAAAGAAGACAAGATAAGTCCATCAGAGGAAGAGGCAACAATCAAAGAGGTAGAGGACCCTTTCCTACATCAAAATAGTCCAATGAATAAAAAGAAGGTGAAGGCAAAGGTAAAGAGAAAATTTCTAATTCCAGAGGTGGATTTAGAGGTACTAGAGGCAGATTTGGGAGAGGTAGGAGTTCAAACACATTTGCAGGTAGGTGCTACAATTGTCAAGAGTTTGGACATCCAACATACAAGTTCCATTAAAATTTTGGTACTACATCAAGTGGGGGTGAAAGAAGTGATAAGAGGGTAAAATTGGTTCAAGAAGAAGGTGAAAGTGTCAATTCTCCAAGTCATCTTTCTACTCCAGAGGTAGGAGAATCATTGATGTTGAGAAGACAATTGTTGAAGACATCCAAAGTGAAGGAACCAATGCAAAGAATAGCTCTATTCAGAACCACATGTATATTTAAGGGTAAGGTATGTAAATTAGTTATTAATTCCAGTTGCACTGAAAATATTATCTCTAATGAAATGATAGAGAAGTTGAAGTTGTGAAAGTTTCCTCATGAAAATCCATATCATATTTCAGGTTGAATTATAGTCAATGTATCTTGGTTTATGAACAAGAATTGATTAAGTTTAGTATTGGTGGTTACAAATATAAAGTTGTTTTTGATGTTGTACCAATGGACTATTGTCATGTCTTGCTTGGAAGACCATGGAAATATGACAAACATGCAATCTATGATTATAGAAGTAATAGCTTTCATTTTGAGCATAATGGGAGTAGGTTTACACTCATGCCATTGCAAGGTGATGTGGAGGGTCAGTTAAGGACAACAAGGGTGATCATGTTTGGTAGAAAAGAGTATATAAATATGGAGGTAGATAAAAGTAAAGTGAATGCAACCATTGCAAAGGCAGAAAGTATTGAGACAGTAAGTCTAGAGAATTGTCCAATATTGAAGACCAAAGTTGGTGATTTAGTGCCAAATGTTGAGGCAACAAAATTCAAGGATGAATTCCTTGTGAAGGGTAATAATGAGTTGGAAAAACAAGAAGGAATTGTCATTGGGATAGTATTTTTTCTTGTGATTGAAAAGGAGATGAAGAGTTAGATAAGTACATTCAAGAGAGAGGTCTGCAAGACTGAAAGTACAGTGGTATTTGAGGCAGGAAGTTCAAGAGAAATGATGAAGACAAGAGGTGAAAAGAGTACAAGAATTTTCCAAGGACAATTGGAAGAGTTTGAGAATGTTTCAAGGATGAAAAATAGGGCAGTCAGAAGAAAAGTTGATAGAGGATAGAGTGCAGGTGTACAAGAAAGAGCAACACTAGTTTCAGATGAAAAGAAGGTTAGGATGCAAGGAGCAGACCAGTTTGCAAGAAGTGAGCAAAGGAAAGGAGAAAACAAGGTGTATAGTGCAAGGTATGAGGCAAGAGTACACAATTGGATTCAAGGGACTAGATTTCTAGTTAAAGGAGAATTAGAAGATGAAGATTCTAGAGATGGACCAGTTGAAGACCCAAATTCCAAGAGACTTGAAAAATTTTCAAGGTCGGGTGTATGGTGCTGGGGCACCATGGAAGCTTAATCTTTTGCAAGTTTTAAGATCATGGCTAATGTTAGTTAATTAGGTGTTTTTTTCCTTTTTATCTTGAATAAGGTCCATTGAAACCATTTGAATATAATTAGAGTGTTTTTGGGTCATGTCAGCAAATATTGTAAAAAGTTGCAAAATCTTGCAAAAGTCGTTAAGCAAGAAAATGCAAAATTGCAATCTAGGTAGGTGAAGAGTCATTTTGTGGGGAAGTTTAAAAATCACTTATGTTTAGTTTGGTAATTTGGAAAGAGTTTAAATAGGATTTGTGAACATTGATGAAGAGACTTTTTTACATTCAAAATATCTGAACAAGAAAAGAAGACATTTTCCCTAAAATTTCACTGGTTTTTCTATATTTTCTAAACTTTCCAAGCATTCTACAGACTCGTACTACAAAGTTAAGATTGAAGGTGTTTTGGATTGAATAAAGGATTGTATTAAGTTTTTTTGGGCTTTGAGTGGATTGATTTCATAAGAAAATAAAGATTTTATTGCATTTCTTTTGAAACTATCTGTATATATTCAGTTTTGGGTTGAGGGTTTAAGAATGCTTTAACAAGCCCTTCAATCTATTGTACATGTTGTGGCTCGATGGAATGGCCCAAGTAGGTAGGATTAGGTGTGTTTAGGGAGTCTATGTTGTTTTATGTTCAAGGAAGGTCTTTTGATGGCATGGTCATGAAGCCCTAATTGTAAAAAATGGAGGTTTTGAGTGAAATTTAGTGGTTTTAGGATGGAAATGGATGAAATCCATTGGGGCAGTAGTTTCTAAAGTTGTTTTAGGAATGTGTAGACATAATGAAACTTTTTTGAAGTGGTGGAAGAGTTACTAGTGGACTGGAAATCATATTCTCATTAAAACCTCTTTGTAAAGGCATAAAATGAGGGTTTCTTGTTTTGGTGGCATAGTGTGTGTTCACTTGAAAAATAATTGTGAAATCAGAGGATTTGAAACCTAGTCTAAGAATTTTTTAAGGAATTTTTTGTTGGCGGAAAATATAAATGGGTGTTCCTTTGTAAAAGTGACCTAATTGAAGGTCTGGGGTAGCGTACAAGCCCTATTTTGAAGGATTTGGTCCATAGTGACCATAGGTGGGTTCAAGGTATGTTTGAGTGGACAGTAACGAGTGCCTAAAAATGTGTGTGGATTGAGGGTTTTTCTAGATAGATTGTGAGTGAAGATCAAAAAGTGATGTTTGCACACCTACTAGGCAAGCAATGCCATAGTGGATGAATTCAACCCTATGAGGAGTTTTTGGTTTCAATATTGGTTGAAAACATCTAAAATAGAGTTGGATAGTTGAAGGACCTCTGTACGATTGCATCAATTGGGAATCAATGGGATATTCTACTCATGAGAAGTTGTACTAGTATTTTGTTATGTATAAGGTTGTAAAATTTTTAACTGACACTAGGAAAAAGGCTCGAAGCTTTTTTCTCCCTTTTTTCTATAAAAGGAAATTCAAGGCCTTTTGCAAAGGATCCTGAAATTTTTCTAAAAAGAGCACATTTTGTACATCATTATGTATCTATTCGAATTAGGTCTTGATAGGATATGTTGTAAATGTGATTGATAATTTTATATGCTTTGGCTAAGTTTTATGTCTAGTTCTAAGTGTTCGAGTTTTTGGATATCATTTTAGTTTTCAAGCCTTTGTTATCTTGTGTATCGATCTTTGGTCAGTTTTGTGAGCCTTGTCATCCTGCTACCCTATATACACAACTCATTTTCGTACCAACTTCACTTCCTTATAAATGATTTCTTTTAGGTTTCAGTCTTCTTGATAGTTGTCAAAACCCTTCCGTTTATAGCCCAATTTATTGAACTCTTTCGTTTTGCAAAGGAGTGCTTTTACAATGGTCTTTTTTAAAAACAAGGTAGTTTTTTGGTGTTTTCAAGAACTTTCATAAGGACTGAAGTTGCTTTTCTAACCATGCTTGATCTCGAAAAAAGTTTAGCAACATCATCTAAGGTGAAGCTTATTAAGAAGGGATATGTTAATAAAGGACAAGATTGTTAGGGCAAGCTAAAAAAATTGAACTTAGTTGATTACCGACTATACTTTCAAAAGTAATTCAAATATCCAAATTTGTTGAGTGTACCAAGGTCACCCGATATTATGGCCAAGTGGCATATGTGTCAGATGTTAAATGCTACCAATACTATAGTAGATGAAGTAAATGCTTGATCATGCAAAATTAAATTATCATTTGTAACATAATCATTCTTCTTGGAAAGTGTAATCTCAAAACTTGAGAAGAATAGACATACAAGCAACACTCAAATAAATAGCTTGAGCAAGAATGGGTGACATGTTTTCCAGGTGAGTGGTATTTCTAAATTTTTCTATCATAATTGTCAATTTTCTTCCACATCATAGAAAAGTTGAATTTTCTTTGAATAGAACACCTGGGAAAATGAAATAAAAGTATTTGGAGTATGAACATTTGGCTAGCCTAGATAGTTATTTTCCATAAATTTGTGGTACAAGGTTAGGGCATATAAATTTAGGTGCTTTAAATGAAAGAATTCACAAACCAGATAGAAATCCAATTACTTAGAGAGTAGTAGAAAGTGGTCTCCTTGAAGCTACTACATTTCCAGTAGTGGTACAATGCACAAAATTGGTGTTAGAATGTATATCTTGTTATAATCCAACGGTGAGAGAAATATGTATAAAAGAGAACAATCTCTTGGTTGCCCTTGATAGAGCTACAATAAGCGGGTGTTTTAGGCTACTGCAAAGAGAAGTCTATTCTCATTTCAATTTTACCATATCCCAAGGTTTCAAAAAAGAAGGGGTACTATCAAAAATGCATTGCAAAGGAATGTTTTGGTCCCCTTAAGAAAGGAAAGTAACAACTTCCCAAGAAAATGCACAAGTCACATTTTAGGGAAGAAATCTGAGACATTATTGTGCTATTACATGGGTAAGGGGAAATATGAATGCACATGATTTCAAAGAATGGATGTATTTCTTCATTCAAGTTATCTTTGGTGGCATCCAGTATCTAGATTGGTCCACTATAATTAGTGATCAATTGGATGACAAGATGAGGATCTTTGTTATTAATAGATCATTTTTGATGCATGAGAATCCCTAGTAAAGAAATCTCATGTCAACCAAAAAGAGTTCTTTTCTTACACTGTATTTAGTAGTAGTTTCAGTATTTCATTCTGTAGTTTATTGCATCTTCATTCCTCAACTCGCAAAGCAAGATATAGCATCTACACATTGGAATCTATCACATATCCAAATTTCACATCATTTTCATTTGTCTACTGAAAGTTATCGCCCACAAAATTTCATTGTGTTTACCAGTTAGTGCATTGAGGTTGACCTGGTCCAAATTCGTTATTGCATACCTATTCTAGATCATGCAAGGGCTTAATGGGACATCACACAAGCATCTTGGGTTGATGTGAACCTATCTGGGAGATTCAAAAGTTATTTCTTTTCGCATGGAATTATCTTTTTATATTTTGAGGCCGACATTCATGTATGATTATTCATTGGGTCTATGACCCTTGTGGCCAACGTGAACCTTTATTGGAGGTTGAGAAGCATATTTATAAGCATTTGTAATCATTTAGGAAGGAGTTCATGGGGAGATCAGTTAGCTGTTCATGATTAGTTAGACTTTGCATAAACCCTTTGATGCATGCAATAAGGGTTGTTGGCCCGTTGTAATGTTGAAATACCTTGTGGAAGGACTGTGAGCCCTGAATATTTTCCCATAAGGCATGTATTACATGTAAGATATATAATTCAATAAAGTTTCATGTTCACATATCAAATCCTTGTGTTATTTGCATTATGTTGACTCATTGATGCATGATTTAGACTATCCCTTTTGGAACCGTCGTACCATGACTGCACCAAGTGGTATTAGAGTAAGCTTGAATTCCTAAAAGAGTTCCTTGAGGTGAACAGATCATTGACTTGAGGTAAACTGTAGGTGTTTTCAAACGATCACTGATTGCAAGGCAGTTGAAACCCTTGTAGCCAAATAGCCAAATTGAGGTAATTGCATTGATTCAAGGGGAAAGATTCTGCCAAGGAGAGAACCTGTTATGGAAAATGTTGTTGGAAGAATGGATGAAATGTTGGAAATAATACAAGAAATGTGAGTTCAATTAGATGTAGTAGAACAATATTGAAGGCAAGGCCAAAACCCTAGGCATTCAAATGAAAGTGATGATGAAGCAGACCATGCGAGTCAATTTGTAGAAGCCCTGGGTGAAGAAGAAGAAGAATCAAATTAGATAAATATGTTGAAGGTGATTTTAAAGATTGGAAAAAGACCTAGAGTTGAAATTCAAAATTATGTGGGGAATTTGAATCCCAAAGAATCAATTGATTGGATCAATGAGACCGAGGAATACTTTGCATATGAATAAATTAAACATCCAAAAAGAGTCATATTTGTGAAAACAAAGTTGAAAGGTCATGCTAAATTATGGTGGAAAAAAGTTCAATTGGACCAAAATAGGAGAGGCAAATAAATAATCATCAAATGGGATAGAATGGTGACAAATTTGAAGAATCAATTCATACCAACAAACTACGAATTTTATTTTTTGAAATGACTTCCAAACCTACAATAAAAAGAAAATATTTTTGAAGGAATACTGTGAAGAATTGTACAATATGATAATAAGAACCAGTCATAGTGAAGCAAGTAAGGAAAAGGTTGCAAGATATATCAATGAACTGAGAAAAAACATTCAAGAAGAACTGAGCCTTGTAAAGATGACATCAGTTGAAGAAGCATACCAATTCATATTAAAGGTGGAAGATAAATTAAACAAGAAATTTTAACAAAGGAAAAGAAATGCAAGAGGAAGATTCTAGAAGATTGGACCCCAATCTAGAGAAAGAAGACCTTATATGGAGAGAAAAAAGATACAACACCCTACCGGAGTGAAGAGAAGGATGCCAATTCATATCACAGAGGTAGAGAAGATAGAAATTTCTACAATAGTGATAGAGGAGGTCATAATTATTACCGTAATGATGGTTACCAGAGATTTGAAGGAAGATCTAAGAGAAGACCATTTAGAGGAACGTATTTCAAGTGTAGAGGTGAAGGACATAGAGCATTTGAGTTTCATCAGAGAAGTACCATAAAGAAACATGAGCATACATGCAGAAGATCTTATTTGGAGGAGGAACATGTTGGATCACCTAATTTAGTTAAGAAACCAAAGAAAGGAGAATCATTTATGATGAGGAGAGATTTGATGCATGAAGAAATGACTAAGGTATCATCACAAAAGAAAATTCTATTTCCAACCAGATGTAAATTTGGAGGAATGGTATCTAAAGTTGTCATTGATAGTGGCAGTACTAATAATCTAGTTTCAGAGGAGATGGTGAGCAAGTTCAATCTAGAAAGATTAAAACATCCAAACCCCTATAGGATATCATGGATTCAAGATGATCATAAGATATTGGTGAATGAGCAATGTTCGGTGAAATTTCATATTGGGTCATATAGGGATGAAGTATTGTGTGATATTATGCCTATGGATGCATGTCATTTATTGTTGGGAAGATAATGGAAATGCGATAAGAAATCAATTCATGAAGGAAGAAGGAATACTTTTATTGTGACATCAAATGACAAAATAATTAAGTAGATACCTTTAGAGAAAGACAAGAAGACTAAAGTTTGCGCCACTAGTAGACTATGTTTTGTAGATGGAAGGAAATATCTTGATGGATTGAGGCATGAGAACATGTGTTTTGCATTGATTCTAAAGAAGGTTGGTAGTCCAGAGATAGCCAAAGGTGAAGATCCACCACAAACACAAGTTGTAGAATTGATGACAGAGTATGAAGACATCATGTCAGAGAATGTACCGAAGGAATTACCTCCATTTTAGAGCATCATTCATCATATAGATCTTATAATAGGAGAATTTTTTCCAATAAAAGCAACACATAGAATGACATCAATAGAGAATTTAGAGTTGAACCAACAAATACAAGAGTTGTTGAGGAAATGATTGATTAGAGAAAGTTCAAGCCCATGTGTGATATGTATTGTACTTGCACCAAAGAAAGAAAGAGAGTAGAGAATGTGTACAGATTCAAGAGAAATCAATAGGAGCAATGTCAAGTACTTATTTCCATTGCCAAACATGGATGACATTATGAACTATTTGAGTAGAGTGAAATATTTCACAAATATTGACCTAAAGAATGCATATCATCATATTAGGATCAAAGAAGGAGATGAATGGAAGAATACATTTAAGACAAATGAAGGATTTTATGAGTGGTTAGTAATTCCTTTTGGATTGTCCAATGCACCAAGCATCTTCATGAGATTGTTGAATGAGGTACTGAATAAGTTCTTGGGTAAGTTTTTCATTATTTACCTAGATGATATTATGATTTTTAGTAAGACTAGAGAAGAGCATTTGTGGAAAATCTGACAAGTATTGCAGAGGTTGAGAGAAGAGAAGTTGTTGATTAATGTAAATAATTGTAGTTTCATGAAGATAGAATTGGTATACCTTGGATTTTTTATTTCAGTTGAGGGATTGAAGATGGACCCTAAGAAAGTGAAAGCAATTTTATATTGGAATAAACTAGTAAACATTGGAGAAGTGAGATCATTCCATGGATTAGCCAGTTTCTACTAGAATTTTATCATGAGCTTTAGTAGCTTTTGTAACCCTCTGATAGAGACAATGAGAGGAGATAAGAAGGAATTTAAGTGGACATTTGAAGCACAAAGAATTTTGGAATTGTTGAAGGAAAAAGTGACAGAACAACTAGTGTTAGCATTACCAAATTTTGAAAAAGTATTTCATGTTGACTATGATGCAAGTGGAAATGCAATTGGAGCAATATTAAGTCAAGAAGGAATACCTATAGCCTATTTTAGTGATAATTTAGATGATGTTAGAAGTAGATATTTAGTTTATGATTAGGAATTATATTCCATAATTCAAGCCTTGAAGAAGTTGAGACATTATTTGTTGCCTAATGAGTTTGTGTTGTATATAGATCACCAAGCTTTACAGTATTTGAATAGTCAAGGAAAGGTGAATCAAAGACATATGAGATGGGTTGAGTTCATGCAGAGTTACACATTTTTATTGAAACATAGGAGTGGTAAGTCAAACAAAGTGGTATATGCATTGATTAGGAGAATGAATTTGCTAATCGAGATGAGAGTAGAAGTATTAGAATTTGTAGAGTTGAAACATATGTATAAAGTGGATGCAGAATTTAGTGAAGCATGGAGAGAATGTAAGGAACCAGTAGTGATATACAAGAGCCAATGGTCAGACTATTTTATTCAAGAAGCTATGTTATATAGAGAAAATTATTTTTGTATTCCAAGGAGTTCAATGAGGGATAATTTGATCAAGGAAAAACTAGTGGAGGTTTAATAGGACATTTTCGAGTGGACAAGATAGTTGCTTTGGTGAGTGAACATTATTGTTGGCCATAGATATATAAGAATGTAACAAAGTATGTTCAAAGTTGCATAATTTGTCAAGTTACAAAAGGAGGTAGTCATAATATTTGATTGTACAAACCTTTGACAGTACCAGTGAGACCTTGGGAAGATATAAGCATGCATTTCATATTGGGATTGCTAAGAACACAATGAGGTTATGATTCTATTGTGGTAGTAGTGGACATTTTTTCTAAAATAGCATATTTTATTCCTCGTAAGAAAACTAATGATGATGTACATGTTGTTGACTAATTTTTCAAGGAGACTGTGAGATTGCATGGATTGCCTAAGAATATTATTTCAGACAAAGACACTATGTTCATTGGGTACTTTTGGAGGACATTATGGAAGAAGATGAAGATAGGTTTGAAGTTCCGTTCAACATATCACTCACAAACAAATGGACAAACAAAAGTGGTAAATAGAATCTTGGGTAATTTGTTAAGGTGTTTAGTTGAAGATAAGGCCAGAAATTGGGATATAGTTTTACCATGGGCAGAGTTTCCATACAATAACTTAGTTAACCGAAGTACAAGGAAGAAATAATTTGAGATTATTATTGAAACACATCCCAAAGGAGTTACAAAGTTAAGAGACATCAGTATGGAGAGAAAAAGGAGTGTAGAGGCAAAAGAATTCATAGATTTCATGGAGGAATTACTTAATCAAGTCTAGAAACATTTGGAAGACTTGAATAGTATGTATAAGGAGATATAAAATGAACACCAAAGACGTAAGGAATTTGTTGTAGGATATAAAGTTGTGCTATATTTGAGGAAGGAGAGATTTCCAGTTTTTACATATAGTAAGTTGAAGATGAGGAAGTTTGTGCCATGCAATATCCTAAGGAAGTTTGATTCTAGACATACATATGAAGTGGAGTTACTAGAAACATTGGCTATATCACCTATTTTCAGCATTGCAGACATATATGAGTTTCATGAAGGAAAATCAAGTGGTAGTACTAGTGAAGCAGATTTGAAGAAGCAGTTACCACACTAAAAACCAAAGGAGATTGAGCAAATTTTGGACACCAGAACTAGGAGTACTAGGAACAAGTAATACAAATAATATCTTGTGAAGTGGAAAGGTAGACCAGTGGAGGATTCATCATGGATATCTTAGGCTAAGGTGGACCATCTTGGTTTTCCTCCTAGCACTAGAAATTGAGGGACTTATTTTTCTTTCAACCTCGAGTGTCTAATGCAGGATCATCGCTTGTTGTAAAGAAATCTTGTGTCAACCAAAAATAGTTCTTTTATTGCATTGCATTTAGAAGTAATTTCAGTATTTCATTCAAAATTTTACTACATCTTCATTTCTTATCTTGTGAAGCAGGATATAGCATCTACATATTGGAATCTATGAAATATCCAGATCTTACATCAATTGCATTTTCCTACCGAGAGTTATCACTCATAGAATTTCACTATGTTTACTAGTCAACACATTGAGGCCGACCTAGCCTAGATTCCTTATTGTAGACCTATTCCAAATCATGCAAGGGATTAATGGAACATCATACAAGCATCTTGGGTTTATGGGGACCTATCTAGGAGATTCACAAGTTATTTAATATCACATGGAATTATCTTTCTATATTTTGAGTTTGACCTTCATGTATGATTATTAATTAGATCTATGACCTTTGTGGCCAATGCAAATCTTTGTTGGAGCTTGAGAAGCATATTTATAAGCATTTTTAATCATTTAGGAAGGAGTTCACGGGAGATTCATTAGTTGTTCATGATCAGTTAGACTTTGCATAAACCCTTTCAAGCATGTAATAAGGCTTGTTGGCCACTTGTAATGTTGAAATCCCTTCTAGTGGGCCTGTGAGCCCTAGATATTCACCTGGATCAAGCATGTATTACATGTTAGATTGATAATTCAATAAATTTTCATGTTTGTATATTATATCCTTGTGTTATTTCTGCTATGTTGACTCATTATTGCATTGTTTGGAATATTCCTTCTAGAACCCTCCTACTATGACTAAACCAATTTTACATGTCTTATTACCTCTTCTATTTATTGGCGTGTACAAGACTTGAGATTGGCTTAAACCCTATGGAGGATTTTGATGAACAAATTCAAATTCATGATTATTACCCTGATTTGTAGACTTAAAAGTATTATAAAACTTTCTCAAGGGTAAATGATGTGTTTAGCATGAATGTGGTTAAGGAGTTACAAGGTGATCTAGGTCAAAGAATATCTCTCAAGGATTTTCAAATTTTCACCATGTATGACAGTCTTTTTATAAAATTTCAAACATTTACCTATTTGCGGGTTGGAGGATTTGATGAATTCCCTCTAAAACATCCCAGATATGTAGAAGGTAAATTCATCTTGATGAAAGTTTTCCATCAAGCTGCAGAGGTAAACAAAAGATTTGTGGATAGGAAGAAGGTTTGGATTCCATTCACAATTGATTTAGCATATTATGAATGCAAGTCTCAGTCAAATTCCCTTAACTTGAGGAGATAAATTGCAAAGTTCTCTTTTGGTACTTGTGAGAGGAGGTTCCCATTCGATAATAAAAATCATGTGACAAGTAATCTTCAGTTTGGTCTTGGGTATTATCATATGCCTCACCTTGAAGAATTCTAGGTGGATTGTGTGGAGGATTATGAGGTACAAAAATTATCTTTGTCACCTATGGATTGGAATAGTGAAGAAAATAAGATATTCAGTTTAGAACTTCAGTAATCCTAAGAAGGACACAAGTTTGGTTAGCCAAAAAGAAGGGAGAGGCTACCAAGTCTCTATCAAAGGAGAAGAAGGGAGTTTGAAAACAAAAAGGTGTTGGTCATATAGGCACGAGGTCTTCTATGCCAACACCATCAATACAGATTACATCTTTATCAGGTGGTAGTGGGAATGGGGATGATCCTCCCAAGAAAGGTAAAGGACCTATATGAACTTCAGGTGAAGGCCCTCTTCTCAATGTCATAGATGAAGAAAAAAGTGGTGATGATGTTGAGCAACAATCAACAAAAATTAATTAAAGAAATGGAGCAAATATTGAAGCATTGGAAACTCACATTCAGAAACCCAAGTGACCCCAAGGTGGAAAAAAAGAGAATGTGCAAAAAGGAAAAGCTTCAATTTCCTATCCTTCGAGCATATGTAATGTGATGAGATATCCCTTACTAAACAAATCCCTTTGTTTCTCTATGCTTGGGACTTCCCAAAACCTAGATAGACCTTCATCTACACCATCCTAGTTAGAGAGTTCTCTCTCTAATAAAAGGAAGATAGTTCATATCATATTACCAAAAGAGGATGTTATGGGAAAACTTCTACAAAGAGCTCCTAAGGTAAAAAAAAATTGAAAACTACTGCTAGGTTGATGTAAGATGAAGTTTCTAGAAATTTTGTTATGGAGGTTGCTCAACCTTCTATACAAAGGGATCCTAGCCAAGCTAAGGAGACAAATTACATTGTGACGAAGGTAGATTTAGGCCCTCCTAGTAGGGATGGAGATATCCATAATTTTCAGGTCATTGTCTCAAGGTTGGTGGAGAGAATAGAAAATGATAAGAAAGATAATGATGAATTGAAGAAATCCATAGAGCTCCTATCTAATTGGATCATAACTTTAACAGATCCTTCACCTCAACCTTTGAGTTAGGCTAGTCCTACTTTTGATCCTAATTCAATTGTTGGGAATACTATGATGAGAAGGATCTAGAAGGATAGTTATTATGGGAAGGTTGTCCAAAGCTGGGTTCCTAAGATGAAAGATAATGGACCTCCTATGATTGCAAAATTAAGGAAAGTGTATGATCAATTTGTGGCATTAAGGAATTTGATCAAATTTGAATTTTTCATTTGTAAGAAAGAGGAAACACATTGGCTTCAAATTGATCGCGAGCTTAATGATATTATTGCCATGGGCATGGAAAAGGTTGTTGCTCAGAATATCATTCCAAGAAAAGAAAATAATAGCTCACTCTCATGTGGAAAAAAAGTATAGCCTAGAAGCTTGAATTCATAAAATCAAACTTCTTAGAGAAAACAATTTTTTTGAAAGAATACATTCTTTTAAACAATAATTTTATCAAGAATTTTACTGAATTTGAATGCCCAATAATGAAGGAGATAATCAGGGACCAACCACTCTTGAAGAGTTGAAAGATGCCTTCTTCAAAGTAGACATATATTCAGGGGAACAATCATTTGATAAAGAAGTGCTAAGAAAGTTTGCCAAGATTGATTCAACATTGTTATGGAACAAAGACTCTCCTACACTTATCATGTTTAAAATGGAGCACATTCAAATTGCCAAAGCTAATTTCTAGTTGAGAATGAGAGATGTAACTATCCCACAACAAATGAAAAATTCTTGATGTTGTGATGGTCTATAATGATTACCAGGTATGCATGGTAGGTACTAAAAAAAGTCATCTAAGGAAGAAAAACATTCCTGTTCACATACCGAGCCAACTTAGCATTAAAATATTTTAAGTTTCTCTTGTTTCTTCATTAGAAATGTTCTAAACTTGATTATTATGATTCTTTCAAGAATCGATTATTTTTAGCTATTTCACAAGATTCTAGTGACAACTTCATTTTTCAAAACTATAAAAAATATTTTATTTTGAGGTTGCAATGGTCTGACATTTTGATCCCCCTTGCACTGTGATGCACGAGTGAGTATAGATCATAATAAAGGATCAAGTTTTACTATTCTAATTCAGTTTTTGTAAATGTCTGTTATCTATGTGCATTAAATTATGAATTAGATGCTAATGTTTTTGAGTGAGTCTATGAGATTTGACAAGAATTTGGATAATCCTTACCTTTGAGGAAATGTTATTCAGTGGTATTTAATTCATTTATTTTCAATAAGTGATTGAGATTGTGCTGAGTCAAGTCAGCAAGCATTAGTAATCTGATTTGTGAGCCATGATATTAATTATTTTCCATTCCATTTCATTTCAACATAGTAGTTTAATTTCAAGCATTTTTCATCACGCTTGTACCATGGCTATGAGAAAGTGTTAGTTTTCCTTTATTGCTTCTAATAAAAAGAATACCCCCTTTTCCTTTATTGCTTTCTAATCAAAAGCATACCCTCTAATTCATATATTTAAAAAAAAATAAAAATTATATCAGAAGAGGAAGTTGTACCTCAATCAAAATTTAGAGGAAGATTACCAATGCAATCCAGTAATCTCTTCAATTATTGTGAATTGATCCATCCTTCTTGGGAATCATAGAGTCATTTGTATTCAATTTTATAAAGGAAAATTTTTTTCACTAATAGATTTTTGGTGACTCTACTAGGGAGTTGAAGCAGATTCAATACCTTGAGCTAGAAATTTTTTGTCACCCTAGAGTTCAAGCCTTATACCAAAAGTGACAAGAAGAAAGGTCCCTTCGATCCTATTTATGAGGTTATGTATAGAGGAGAGTTTGATGAAGTTGTAAGACCAAGAATAAGGATTACACCAAGGAGTAGGCCATCTTCACCTACCTAGGAAAAACTCCCCCTGTCTATTGATTCGCTTGTTACTTACCAAGCTTTTTTCTTATACGAAACCCCTATTCCTATAATTTATATTCTGATTACTGCCTATCTTAACTAGAGAATGGCTTAACCAGTCCCATACGGAGGGGTCATTGGGCCATTGGCCCTTGGATTCCAATTGAATGACCTTCTAAAGGGCTCTAGAAATAATCTTGCAAAGTTTAGGGGTGATGAGAAGGTCACTCCTAACGATCATTTAAATACCTTTTTCACTTCTTGTAGTGTTTTGGGAGTTCAACATGAAGATGTAGTAGTGAGACTTTTTGTAGATTCATTGGCGGACATTCTCACAAAATGGTTTTCTTATTTTCCTAATCAATCCATTAATACATTGGATGACATGAGAACCAAGTAAGAATATCATTTTAAGAGTGTAGAAGATGAACATACTCTTTTGGCCAAGCTCACTCAATAAAAAAAGAAATACATCAACCGATGAGAGAGTTTGTGGCTCAGTTCAATAAGACAGTGAATTGACTTGAACAAGAAAATAAACCTTTAGATGAGAACCTAAATTTTTTCTTTATGAATTGATGCAGGATCATCCTTGGTTGTACAAAAATCTTGTATCAACAAAAAACCATTATTTTATTGCATTGCATTTAGTAGCAGTTTTAGTAGTTTATTCTATATTTTATCATATCATTGTTTCTCAGCTCACAGAGTAGGATATAGAATTTACACATTGACATGTATCACATATCCATATTTCACATCATTTTCATTTGTCTATCGAAAGTTATCACTCTGAGAACTTCATTGTGATTACCAATTAGAGCATTTGGGGCCGACCTAGTCTAGATTTCTTAGTGCAGACCTATTCCGAATCATGTGGAGCTTAATAAGACATCATAAAAGTTGATGCAAACCTATATTGGAGTTTCAAAATCATATTTATAATCATTTTAATTCATTGTAGATCATTAGTTAGTGGTTCATGATTGGATAGATTCAATATATTTTTGCATAAACCCTTTGAGGGAATGTAATAAGGCTTGTTGGCCAATTGTATTGTTGAAAGCATTTGTGGCAAGAATGTGAGCCCTAAATATTTTCCCTAGAGGCTTATGATTCTTGTAAGCTTATCAATTCAATAAAGTCTCATGTTTGCATATCAAATTGTTGTGTTATTTTCATTGTGTTGACTCATTGTTGTATGGTTCATACTGTTCCTTTGGGAACCCTCCTATTGTGACTGAATCAAGTGGTATTGGAGTGAGTTTTTGATTCTTGAAGGTATTCCTTGAGGTGAATATATTGCCGAAATGAGGCAGATTATATTCATTTTCAACTGATCATTGATTATGAGGTAGGTGAAACCCTTTGTAGCTAGATCGCCAAAATGAGGCAATTGCACCAATTTGAGGGGAGATATGCCACCAAGGAGAGTGTTTTCTATGGAAAATGTTGCTATAAGAATGGATGAAATGTTGGAAATGATATGGAGATGAGAGTTATGTTAGATGTTGTTGAAGAAGATTGAAGGTGAGGCCTAAAGCCTAGGTAGAGTGATGAAAGTGATGATGAAGCAGAACATGTGAATCAATTTGTAGAAACCCTAGGTGAAGAATAAGGTGAATCAAATCAAGTAAAGATGTTTAAAGTGATCTCAAAGATTGGAAAGTGACCTAGAGTTGAAATTCAAAATTACACAAGAAATTTGAATCCTAAAGAGTTAATTGATTGGATCAATGAGATGGAAGAATATTTTGAATATGAAGAAATTGAAGTTCTGAAAAGAGTCAAATTTTAAAAAAAGGTTGAAAGGTCACGTTTCGTTATGGTGGAAAGAATTTTAGTTGGATTGAAATAGAAGAGGTAAAGAAAGAATCATCAAATAGGATAGAATGATGAAAAAATTGAAGAATCAATTCATACCAGCAAAATATGAGCTTGAATTGTTGAAGAGATTATAGAACTTGATATTAAAAGAAAGATCTATGAAGGAGTATACTAAATAATTCTACAAGATGATAATTAGAACTAGTCATAATGAAGCAAGCATAAAAAAGGTTGCAATAAATCTCAATGGAATAAGAACAAACATTCAAGAGGAATTGAGTTTAGTAAAGATGACATATGTTGAAGAAGAATATCAATTTGCAATAAAAGTGGAAGAGATGTTGAACAATAAGTTTGAACAAAGACAGCTCGAAATACAAGAGGAAGATTCCAAAAGAGTGTATCCCATTCTGGAGAAAGAAGACCCTATGTGGAATAGAACAAAGATTCAAAACCCTACTAAAGCAAGGAAAAGGATGTTAAATCATACCAGAGAGGGAGAGATAGAAATTTTAACCATAATAATAGAGGAGGTCATAATTCTTACCGCAATGATGGATACCAGAGAGATGAAGGAATATTTGAGAGAATAGCATTCAGAGGAACCTATTTAAAGTGTGGAGGTGAAGGACATAAAGCATTTGAGTGTCATCAAGGAAGCTCTAGAAAGAAACCTGAGCATACTGAAAAAGAAACATATGTGGATGAAGAACATGTTGGATCCCCTAATTTAGTTGGGAAACTAGAGAAAGGAAAATCATTAGTGATGAGGAGAGCTTTAATGCATGAAGAAGTAATTGAGGACCCACTGCAAAGGAAAAGTCTATTCAAAACTAGGTGTAAGTTTGGAGTAAAGGAATGTAAAGTTATGATTGATAGTGGTAGTATTGATAATTTATTTTCAGAGGAGATGGTAACCAAATTGAATTTGAAAAGATTGAAACATCTGAACCCCTATAGGATAGAATGGATTTAAGATGAGAATAAGATATTGGTGATTGAACAATGGTTGGTGAAATTCCATATTGGGTCATATAGGGATGAAGTATTGTGTGATATTATGCCTATGGATGCATGTCATTTACTATTAGGAAGACCATGGTAATATGATGGAAGAAGAAATACTTATAATGTGACATCAAATGGAAAGAGAATCAAGTTGACACCTTTGGAGGAAGAAGAGGAGACTGAACTTTATGGCACTACTAGACTATGTTTGGTAGATGAGAGGAAATTTTTGGATGGATTCAGACATGAGAATATGTGTTTTACATTAATCTCAAATATTGGTGGAAGACCTAAGGCAAAGAACCCTATCACATAGAGTAATGAGGTAGTTGAATTTTTTGACAAAGTATGAAGACATCATGTCCAAAAATGTACTGGAGGGACTTCCACCAATTTGGAGTATCATTCATCATATAGAACTCATACCAGAAGCAAGAACTTGCTAAACAAAGCAACACATAGAATGACACCATCCAAGAATGTAGAGTTGAACCTGTAGATTCAAGAGCTATTGAGGAAATAATTAATCAGAGAATGTTTGAGCCCATTTGTGGTACCTTTTTTACTTGCACCAATGAAAGATGGAGAGTGGAGAATTTTAACAAATTCAAGAGGAATAAATAGGATCACTGTCAAGTATAGATTCCTATTTCTAAGGATGGATGACATTATGGAATGTTTGAGTGGAGCAAAGTATTTTACAAATATTTATAGATCAAGAGTGGATATGCTTGGTATTTTCTATTTTTTTTGAAGGACTGATGATGGATTTGGAGAAAGTAAGAGAAATTGTAGATTGTCCTACACTAGTAAACATTGGATAATTTAGATCATTGCATGAATTAGCTAGTTTCTACCAGAATTTTATCAGAAGTTTTAGTAGTGTTTGTAACCCCATGACATAGACAATGAGAGGAGATAAGAAAGACTTTAAGTGGACATCCAGAGCACAAAATATTTTTGAATTGTTGAAGAAAAAGGTGATAGAGCAACAAGTATTAGAATTACTATATTTTGACAAGGTATTTCAAGTTGATAGTGATGTAAGTCAAAATGCAATTGGAGAAAATTCAAGCAGAGAAGGAAGAACTATAGCTTATTTCATTGAGAAGATTATGATCATGAATTTTATGCGATAATTCAAGCCTTGAAGAAGTGGATACGTTATTTTTTCCCAAGGAATTCGTGTTGTATATAGATCATCAAGCTTTGTAGTATCTGAACAGTCAAGATAAATTGAATCAGAGGTCCATATGAGATGGGTTGAGTTCTTGTAGAGTTATACATTTGTTTTGAACCATAGGAATGGCAAGTCAAACAAAGTTGCAGATGCATTTAGCAGAACGAGGAATTTGTTGACAAAGATGAGAGTGCAAGTATTGGGATTTGAAGAATTGAAGCATATGTATGAAGGTGATGTATATTTTTGTGAAGCATGGAGAGCTAGTAGAGAACTAGTAGTGATGGACTAGAGTCAATAGTTTGATTATTTCATTTAGGAAGGTATGTTATTCAAAGGGAATTAGTTGTGTATCTCGAGGAGTTCACTGAGGGATTATTTGATCAAGGAAAAGCATAGTGGAGGTTTAGTAGGAAATTTTGGAGTGGACAAGATAGTAGCTTTAGTGAGTGAACATTATTTTTGGTCATAGATATATAAGGATGTAAGGAACTATGTTCAAAGTTGTAGAATTTTTCAAGATGAAAATGGGAGTAATCATAATACTAGATTGTACAAGTCGTTGATAGTACCACAAAGACCTTGGAAATATTTAAGCATCGATTTCATTTTTGGATTGCTAAGAACATAAAGAGGTTATGATTCTATTATGGTAGTCATGGAAATATTTTCTAAAATGGCACATTTTATTCCTTGTAAGAAGACTAATGATGTTGTGCATATTGTTGACTTATTTTTCAAGGAGATTGTGAGATTGCATGGATTATCTAAGAGTATCATTTCAGATAGAGACATTAAATTAATTAGATAGTCTTGGAGGACACTATTGAAGAAGATGAAGATAGATTTGAAGTTCATTTCAGCATATCACCCATAGAGAGATGGAAAAACAAAGGTAGTCAACAAAATTTTGGGTAACTTGTTGAGATTCTTGGTCGGAGATAAGGTAGGAAGTTGGGATATAGTTTTACCATAGGAAAATTTTGTATACAATAATTTAGTGAACCAGAGTATAGGGAAGACACCATTTCAAATCGTTATCATAGTAAATCCTAAAGGATTTATAGAGTTAAGGGACATTAGTATGGAGAATAAAAGGAGTGCAAACGAAAAAGAGTTTGCAGATTTCATAGAGACATTGCATAATTAGGTTTGGAAAAATTTAGAAGACATGAATGGTAATTATAAGGAGAAGGAAGATGGACATTGGAGACATAAGGAATTTGTTGTTGGAGATGAAGTGATGGTATATTTAAGGAAGGAGATATTTCCAGTTGGTACATACAATAAGTTGAAGATGAGAAAGTTTGGAACCTATAAAATTCTAAGGAAGTTTTATTTTGGAAATGCATATGAAGTGGAGTTACTAGAGACATTGGTTATATCACTTATTTTCAATGTGGTAGACATATATAAATTTTATGGAGGGAAATCAAGTGGTAGTTGTGATGAAGTTTATTTTAAGGAGTAGATACCACATCAAGTACCAGATGAGATTGAGTGAATTTATTATACTGAAAATAGAATGAGCAATACGAAGAAGCTGTACAAAAAATATCTTGTGAAGTGGAAAGGTAGACTAGTGGAGGATTCACCATTGATTTCCTAGGCTAAGGTAGACCATCTTGGTTTTCCTCCTTGTCCTAGAAAGTGAGGGACTTACTTTTATTGAAACCTCACGCGTATATGATGCAAGAGCATCCTAGGTTGTAAAGAAATCATGTATCAACCAAAAATAGTTATTTTCTTGCATTAAATTTAGTAGCAGTTGTAGTAGTTCATTCCACATTTTACCATATCATTGTTTCCCAACCCATGGAGCAAGATATAGTATCTACACATTGACATCTATCACATATCAAGATTTCACATTATTTTCATTTGTCTACCGAAAGTTGTCGTTCTCAGAAATTAATTATGAGTACCAGTCAGAGCATTTGGGGCCGACTTCATCCAGATTTATTAGTACGAAGCTTAATAATGCATCATACAAGAATCTTGGGTCGGTTGTGACCTATCTTGGAGATTCACAAGTTACATATTTTCATGTGGAGTTATCTCTTCATATTTTATGGTCAACATTCATGTATGATCATTCATTGAGTTATTCACCCTTGTGGTCAATGCAGACCTATAATGGAGCTTGAGAAGCATATTTATAAGAATTTTAGTTCATTGTAGATCATCAATTAATGGTTCATTATTAGATAGATTCAATTTTTTTTTAATAAACCCTTTGGGGGCATGTAACAAGGCATGTTGGCTAGTTATATTGTTGGAAGCCTTTGTGGCAGGCCTGTGAGCCCTAGATATTCACCCTAGAGGCCTATGTTGCATGTAAGTTTATCAATTCAATAAAGTCTTATGTTCACATATCAAATTATTGTGTTATTTCCACTGTGTTGACTCAATGTTGCATGGTTTGGACAATTCCTTCTGGAACCCTCCTACTGTGACTATGCCATGAATGCTCTACATGTAGACATCAATTTTCACCTAAGGAGAGATCGAGTGGCTGACCTGGGAGACACTCAGATGTTATTTATTGAATTAGAAGATGATTTTATTGAGATTGGAAAATGGAAAAAGGAGCTTCAAACAAGAGATGCTCAACCCTCAATCTTTGCTAATCCCATGATTTAGAAACTTGCAAATGATATATTCTCTTTAAATTGGTCGATTCCTAAAATTACTCAATCTTATCAGCATCCATATCAATATATTCCCAGAAGAAATCCAAGTCAACATTTTGGGGAAAAAAATAGATAGTTGTAATTTCCTTCTACACAACAATGGTTGGCAATAGAATTACCTCTCGGTCAGGGCAACAAATGCACCATTCATTTGACCTTTGAACATGAAGGGGTGAATTACCCTGAATTAAGTAGGTATTGAGAAATGAATGAAGAACAAGGAAGAATAGAAGCAAGGAATGAATAAGAAACTACATTGGGGGGATATGGTGACTATGAGGTTAATTTTCTAGAATTCACTCCTAATATTTAGAGAGGTAGAGATGTGTATACCAATTTAGATGAGGCTTCCTGCATGGTACTCACCTAAGGCCAATATAACTCAAATAAAAAAGGTACAGTTGATTCCAATAAATCTCCTACCTCTTTCAAATTTCACTCTTCTAATCCTCATAAAGTTCCAAATGTTGTTCCCAAAAATTAATTTGTTTAAGCCTCTAATAAGTACAAACTTCCTTTTGATTTTGTTGATTTTTGTTAAAACATTAAATTTCAAATCTCACCTACTAAATATTTGAGGTCCAAGCCTGGTGAATTGGATAAGTTGGTAAAATTTATTAAATTTATCCATTTTGAAGCTAACCTAGTAGAAGAAGATCTAGTCAACCATAAAACCTCATCCTCTAAGTCATCTCCAGTTGCTAAGAATACTACTCTGACCACACCTGATCAGAATCCCAATCCTTTCTATGTGTCTTTGTATATCAATAGTCATAGATTAAGTAATTGTATTATTTATTCTAGAGCATAAAATAATGTAATGCCTTTTGACATAGCTAAAGCATTGGGCCTTTCCTTAACTCAAACTTGTGGAAAATTCTACTCAATGGATGCCAAGAAAGTTCCCTTAGTAGGATAGATGAAAGATGCTCTGATAGCTCTAGCAGCCCATCCTAACAAGAGACTTAAGTTGACAATATTAGTTTCATATATACCTACAAGTTATGGTATGCTTCTAAGTTGAATTTTCTTCAAGGATTTAGGTGGGGAAATTTAGATGCACTAGTCCCATTCATTCATCCCGCTTGGAAATAAAGAGTCTGTCTAGAACCAAAACCTAAGTTCAAATTCACTGTCCTAAAATCTAATGATAAACATTCTCAAATCCTATACATAGATTCATAATTCAAAAATTATATGTTATTCTTTGAGGATACCAATAGTGCGGCCACTTTCAGGCTTGATATGTCTTCTAAATTATGGACCCTAGAATTTGATAGAAGTTGTGCTAGTTCCAATTCTAGTGTAGGGGTGGTATTAGTTTCACTTGATGGTGATAAATTTTATTCCTCATATAGGCTAGAATTCAAGAACACCAATAATACCACTAAGTATGAAGATTTATTATTGGGAATGACTATTTCTAAGTATAAATGAATCAAGAAGCTAAGGGCAGTGGGTGATGAAAAATTAATTGTCAAAAAGGTGAGTAAGGTGTTCACTATTAAGAATGGAAGGTTAAGGTTGAACCGTTGATTTTTGGTTCTTAGGGCTTCTCTAACTCTTCTAGGGTTTTTCACCTAAAAGTAGAGTAGGAAAAAAATGCTAATGGTTCATTAAATTTAATGTTATGTGTGATGTTGTATAACCTAAATGAAGCTAACTAAATGTAATTGACTGATCTAGAAGAATGAAAATGAATGAAAAAGTGCAATTAAAGCTATAATTGAAAATACAATGTGATATGCAAACAACTAAGTAAATGAAGAAATTATGCAGAATATGAAGGAAAGGGATGAATATGAGTGCACCTAGATGAAATGTGATTATTTTGGAGTGTTCTCAATGCTGATGGAAATTACTGATTTTCACAGTGGGGCTCATTGGCCCAGGTTGGTGAATTAGTTCTCCTCCTCGTGAAAAAGTGTCGGGAGCAAGTTTCTGTCTGTCGGGATCCAGAATCTAACAAAATTCAAATTTTCAGTCCTAAGGTGGGACTCATTCACCATAAGTGGCAAGTTAGTCCTCTCCCAAATTTTTGAAAAGTCAAGAGACAACTCTACAACACCATATCTGGCAAAGTCTGCTTGTTAGGTTGTCAGAGTCAATTCTATAGAAAATGGACAAAAAACCTTCTTTAAGCTTGAAATAGACTTAAGTTAAATTGAAGCACCTAGTTGATTTTTAAACCAATCTTCAACACCAAAACTCTTGTCAAATCTACATACCTAGCTCTGCAAACAAACATGCAATAGGGAAAAATGGTTTAAGGTTAGTGAATAAGGGTTTTCCTTGGTCAACCCCTGTTTTGGTAATCAAAACTTCAATAAAGTAATGAAATTTAAAGGAATGATAAACTAACAACATGAAATTTTGATTAACTTACTAAACCCTTGATGATGCAATTCTAAAGTAATGTCAATGGTTGCTTCAAAGTGCTTGAATAGTGCTTGCAAGGATGTCGTAAAATGCTTGAATACTTGAAAAATGAGATGAAATGCTTGAATGAGTGAGGAGATATAAAATGAGGTGAAAATCACATATTTATACACTTTTTCCTTAGTTACCCATTGATACCTCATCACAGGCCGACATCAAGTGATTTTGAATAAAATCCCAAAAGGAAATTTAAAATATTTTGAATTTGGGGCCAAGGGGGACTCATTCAGCACCAATGGAAAATGGGTCCCACCTAGGACCTAAAAACAAGTGTCAAGAAATATGTTGTATTTAATGTTGTTTGTTGGGATAATACTCAAAAATACACTTGATTAAGCACATGAGAGCGTAAAGGGGCCAAATAAAGCATGAAAAAGTAATAAATAGTGAAGATGTGCTTAGAAAATCATGAAAGTTTGTTACAAGACTTTACAACACTTCAAAATAGGACTTTGTTGATGAATAAAAACATTATTTTTAGGTGAACTGTAATTAATAGAGTCTAGAAGAATGTAGAAATGTATTACAACAATTCACAACACCTTCACAAGATGTCATTCTTTGAGTTTTAGTACCTCAATAAGCATGTTCAAGCCATGTCACAACATAAAATCAAAGCAACATAGTTCCAAAACCATGAAACAAGACCTAAAAGGCCACAAAAATGACAAGGGGCCATTTTTCTATGACACATTTAGCCCCCACTTTAGTGAGAGGGTGAATTTGCTTCAAACTCACACTAAAGTAGCCATGAGCATCGAGGGAAGGGTTCAAATGCACTTACGCTAGCAAGATGGAATGAAATGGTCAAGAGGGATAGTCAAGCCCGCAGGATAAAGATCCCATGGAAAACTAGACATACAAACAAAGGAACACACAAGTGTTGAAATGAATCGAATGAAAAAGAGAATGTGTACTCACTCTGGGGCGACATAACACATGACAATCCACCAATTGAGAAGGCCCAAATGTACTCACTCTAGGGCCACAAAACTAGTTGTTCATGGGGTGAGAAAGCCCAAAAAGGGTAAGATACATATGCTAGGTTGTATGCACTCACAAACACAAAAGTGGCTATGGGGAAAAGTCATGCTGCTAAGTGGGCCTCCTACTCAACCATGCCAAAGTTATACCCATTGAAAACTTTAATAGGATGCCACAAAGAAAAATGCTATGAACAAAAAAAACAAAGGTACCACAGTCATGCAAGGTGGAAAAAATGTAAAAGATGTAAAAGAAGTTTAAAGGAGCCTTGTTTAGTTCATGCAAGGTCAGTCACTTAGGGAACATTGTGTCTAATGTCTCCAAGAGAGGACCAATCAAAGAATAGTAAATTTGCAACTTAGGGCATGTAGTGTGTCACATCAGACCGCCAAGAGGAATGTAATATGCTTAGAAAGATCACACTTATGAAGGACATCACACCCAATGTCATCCACAAAGTGACAAACACATCACATAAATGACAAAGCTACAATAGGAACCAAGAATAAAAAAGAATTAATGGTAATGTATGCCCCCCACTTTAAAGGAATTTCTACACAACGTTTTGTGAGCAATTACTTTAAAGTATAGAAGAAAAGAAAATGGAAAAAGAAAACAATACATGAGAGCCAACCTAGAAAGCCCTATGCCAAGCCATATGTGATGGAACTTCAAAGTTTTGATCCTTATGTTCCATTTCTTTGTATCCTGTCTTATGTGTCTGGTCATCTATGGTGTTTGGGAAAAGCCTAAGGTTGGGGTTTTACCTTTGTCTTCATGTAAAACCCTAGTTTTCATCTTACACCTTGGGTGGGATCTATTTGACCATTACTTTTTGGGAGGGTTTTAGAACAACTTAAGCCCCATCGCTTCGTCTAGGCTGGGCCCCCTTTTTTGTTTTATAATTTTATTTCCTTTGCTTGACTTTATTTTCCTAAGTCTTGGAATGGTCTCGTGCTCCCTCATTTAAGTGACAACTTATGTCATTGTTTGTTGATGACCTAGTGATGTCCCCTTATTCCTTTAATAAATGTTTTTATTTTGCAGGGGGACAAGTTCGCATAATAGTAGATCAATTATCGTTTGATCTCAACTATTCCTTGCCATCCCGCAATGACCCCTCCACACTGTTTTGGTTTATCGCAATATCAAGGGCAAGCGCCATGTGTCTCGTCTAGTGAAGCCGAAGGGATGATAAAATACTTCAAATGATGCATCTATTTTTTTTAATACATTATGCAGTGGGTTACTATAGTGTTTATGAGATGCATATGTTTTAATTCAATGGAGATGTTATAATCTCGATAGGAAAAAGTGCTCAATGCAGGTTAAAGACAAAGTTGGTGACTGTATTGGATGAACTGGATTGCTGATGGTTGAAGATCTACGGTTGCCCGCCATCGCGTGATTAGAAGTTGTGAGGTCTTTATTGATTGCAATATCATGGGTGGGCACCACATGGATTTCCTTGGCAATGCATAGTATGGTGGCCCCCTTGTTTCCATGATGGAGATTGTGTCAGTTTGAATTCAAGGTAGTCGTTCAATTATCTAACCAAGGTGAAGGATCGATGGCTAATATTTGAACCTGCATCAAATGTGATTGGAGCCATTCGTGCAGCACGCGAGTAAGCTTTAATGGTAGACATGACATCTACTACCATGGTTTGATCAAAATAAAGCAATTATTCATTTTCTTTTGGTATCACAAAGCATTCAAAACATCTTTGCAGAGCAGTCGCAGAGCCAAGGATGAAGTTACAAGTTGTTACAACAAAGATTTGGGTTTCTGCAAGCATAAAGCTGTGAGTTCAATTATGTGTTTCTTGGCTATTTTCAATTTGAATTTGGGGAAAATTTGTTGTGTGCTTGTTGGAGGGCTTGTTGATAATTGTTTTAGGGCTATAAGTTAATTGAATTGTGGGAATTACAAGGTTCTATTTTGTAATTCCATTTTTTTTGTTTAGCCCTAGTTTGTTTGAAGTTTGAAATTGCAAGGAATCCTTAAGCCCTAGTTTACTCAAGATCGCACCGACAAAGCAACACTCTGGCCAGATTGATTATTTAAGTAGAAATCTATATGATGATTTCCTGGATCAATTGGTCTTTTCAACGAATGATAGGAAGAAGGGATTGGTTTTGATGCGAGGAAAAAATCTAGGGGAGGGATTAGTATATAATTGTTCCAACATAGTCGATGCTAGGGTTCCTTTTACTGGTCTAGAGATGTTTAGATTATGGTTTGGATAGAGTAATTTGAACCACCCCTTTTCAAATGGTTGGATGTATGATATGGGGAAGTTGGTGGTACTAAATGTGTTCCCTGATATAGACTTGCTTAGGTGGTGCAGGAGCACCCAAGCTCTTCAAGGAACTCTTCAGGAGACAGAAGAATGCAGGGGTCTTGAAGACCTATCAATCACCTCAAAGCATCAATTATGATATCTTGGAGCCTATAATGGCCTTTGGAATGCGTGAACACATTAAAGAGGTCAAAAGTCCTAAGGGTCCTAATAAGGATCCTAGGACCAAATTTCAATGTAAATGGAACAATCATGTTCTAGGAGGTTAGATAGGAATATAGTGCTTTAATTATGTCAAATAAGGCTGGATGTTAGTGATTCAATAGTTTTTAGGTTGTAGGAATCAATAAAATAAGAGTTGGAAAATTCAGATTTTTGAAAATCCACTTTAGGTGGGAAAATGAGTTTTAAGTGTTTTAGAGGTAATTATGCATTGTAATCAATCAAGAATGGTTGGATCAGTTGGGGAATGGTTATATAACCCTAAAATAATCATTTGTATAGAGGTTGGGCATTTCGAGCAAGTACTGTACGGATTGTTTTATGAAAATAGTGAAAAACATAGTTTTTGGCACTTTTATGGTGTTCTTTTGTTAAATACTTGATCTCTATTGAATCTATGTCTAGTAGGATGATTTAGGAGTTTTTATTTACATATTTTAACACCATTGAAGGCTCTGAAAGCAGTGATAATTAATTTCTTTGCATTTTATATTGACTGTCCTAAAAAAGAACACATAATTTACACTAGTTTGAGGGTTTTTCATGGATAAATGATCCATTTCATGGGATTTTATGACTGTATCTTGTGAAATGGATCATATTTAACATGTACCATACTGTACTAACAACATAATGTGCAAGAGAGATGAATACTATGGTGTACACCAAGATTTGACTATGAAAAGTGCTTGAAGTTGGAGGCTAGGGTATAGCAGCAGAAGATCTTCCTTAATGAGGGGTGTGTTTTTGAGTTGGGATAGACAAAATATGTTTTCCTAATGGTGTAGAGTCAATGAGCAAGTTCTGGAAGTGATTGGAAGGTTAGTTTTCAAGAGGCCTTAGTTTTTGAGGCAAGTCAAGGAGGGTTTTGTGCTGGAGCATGTTAGAGGTGTCTTAGAGGCCTAAAAACTTGGAATCCTTGGTTTTGAGTCATTTTAGGAGATTGCTAAAATTTTCATGGTCAGGGGTTGAATTTAAAGAGGGGTTGCTTTGAAAAAGTGGGCTAATTAGGCCTAGTTTTTGAGGAGACAACAAATTTTGGAAGCGTTTGTCTGAAGCAAGTGATATCAATATTTGGATATGTTGTTTTTCATCACAAACCACACTTGAAATAGTCATTATATTGGGGTTTCCTTTGGATAGTTTGAGTGCAAAGTCAAAAATCCTTCGCTAGGGGCCTAGTTGGGCTAGTAGCCTAGTTAAGGTGAAAAATTGGTTTTGTGTCTAAGTCAAAGGGTTGGGCTTTGAAATCATTCAAAACAAGTTTTTTTGGGTCTCTTAAGAGTGTTCCTATGGTTTGGGTCCATAGGAAAATCAAATAAGTCATTTGGTACATTATTGAGGCCTTATCTCCATACTGGTGCCTAGTTGGAAGGTTGAGAGTGAATCATTATTAGACTTAAAAGTTTATGTTTATTTCAAAGTCCCTGACCCTCTGCATTAGAGTGGTATTAGAGCAGTGAGTAGGTCCTTTAGGGATTGGATAAATAGAAATGGCACCAAAAATTCAATTGGCAAGAGAGTTGGAAGAGTTGAAGGAGATCTTGGAAAGGGAGAGAAGAGAAAGAAGGGAACAAGAAGCAGCAAGAGAGCAGGCCATAGCAAGAGAAGAAAGAAAATGGAGAAGGAAGAGAGAGACTATGCAAGCAAGGATAAACAGCCTTGAGAGAAATAGAAGAGAAGATCAAGAAAACCAAGAAGATAATGATGAAGATGAAGAGCATGTGAGGGTAAATCAAGAACAACTAGCAGTTGAGATAGAACACTCGGAGGAAAGGAGGTTAGTGAGGTTGTTGAAATCAGTACAAGGTCATGGAGGAAAGAGTCACATAGACTTGCCTATCTATCAAGGGAAGATGGATAGTGAAGAGGTGTTGGGATGGCTTGATGCCTTAGAAAACTACTTTGAGTTTGAAGAGATGAATGAAGAGAGGAAGGTTAAGTTTTCCAAAACCAAGTTGAGAGGCACAACATTGACATGGTGGACTAGTTTTCAAAATGATAGGATGGCTAGGGGTTTGGCAAAGGTCTCTACATGGGCAAGGATGAAGATTTTGGTCAAGGAACAATTCCTACCATCTGAATTATACCATTCATATGAAGAGGATGAGGTAGAATTTAAAGCAAAAGGACTTGGATGTTATGTCCTATACTAAGCAATTTCACAAGCTTAGTATTAGAGGAGGTTATGAAGAAGAGGATGAGAAAATAGCCAGGTACATCAATGGCTTGAGGTACAATCTACAAGATGAGATTGGTTTGCAATTGCCAAGGACATTAGGAGAATGTTTTTAGTTGGCCATTAGAGCTGAAGAAAACGTGAAAAGGAAGCAAGAAAGGTTAAGCAATGGTGGAAGAGGAGGTAGTTCAAACAGGGGCAGAGGTAATAGAGAACAAGGACAAGGCAGCAATGATAAGAGTAGCAATGACAAAGGCAAAGAGATATTTTCTTATCAAAGAGGTGGATACACTCCTAGAGGAGGAGGCCGATTTGGACAAGGTAGAGGACCATTCACAGGTAGGTGCTTTAATTGCAATGAACCAAGGCATCCATCCTTCAAGTGTCCTAAATGGGAACAAGCTGATAAAGGCAGAGATAGGAGAGCTAACTTGGTACAAGAAGAAGAAGACAAGAAGGAGGAATCAAAACATTCATGGCAGACCCTGTGACTGATGGTGACTTTCTTATGATCAAGCAAGGAGAAAGACTTCATCAAGAACCAAAGGTAACTATCTTTAAGACCAATTGTCTCAGTCGTGGTAAAATATGTAGATTGCTCAGAGATTCAGGGTCACATAGCAATTTAGTTTCAGTTGATAGTGTAACCAAGTTAGGGATTGAAACATTTGATCATCCTACTCCCTACAAGGCCACTTGGGTAACTCAAGGATAGCATGTAGAGATTTGTAAGAGAGCTTATGTAGATTTCTCAATTGGATCATATCATGACAGGGTGCTTTTTGATGTCATTCCAATGACTTGTGGTCATATCATCTTGGGAGGACCATGGCAGTATGCTAGGAGGACATTGCATGATGGATTCCATAATACATATTTGGTGCATAAAGGAGATGTTAGATATAAATTAGTGCCTTTGCCTTTGGAGCAGTCAAATGAAATTTCTATGATCTGTTTTGAGAAAATTTTGCAGGTGAATAAGCAGGGTAAGATAGGTAAGACAGGGGAAGATACTGGTTGGAAGAGGAATGATGAGTTGCAGTAGATATATCAAGAGTACAGTCCTAAAAATCAGAATATTTGGGACTTGGACAGTATTAAGATTGGGAGTATTGAATGCCCTATTGTTGAGAGTAATAGGCATGGTGTTCTTTCACAAGGAAATGAGTGGAATAAAGGAAGAAACAGGGTACAAGGACAGGTTGTTATCAAGCAGCAAAAAGGACAAACAAAATAGATTTTTGACACTAACATGATGAATGACATGAGTGCAGATTGGAAGAAGAGGAAGACAGTGACTTTGGGAGATTACATGCCCTATCATGTGAATATGAAAACATACAAGAACAAGGAGTATTATGGCAGCAACAAGTTGGATGCTTCTTGGGGCAAGAACTCTTTCTTTCTTGGGGAGAATGGTGCAAGAGCACCCAAGCTCTTAAAGGAACTCTTCAGGAGATAGAAGAATGTAGGGGTCTTGAAGACCTATCAATCACCTCAAAGCATCAATTATGATATCTTGGAGCCTATAATGGCCTTTGGAATGGGTGAACACATTAAAGAGGTCAAAAGTCCTAAGGGTCCTAATAAGGATCCTAGGACCAAATTTCAATGTAAATGGAACAATCATGTTCTAGGAGGTTAGATAGGAATATAGTGCTTTAATTATGTCAAATAAGGTTGTATGTTAGTCATTCAATAGTTTTTAGGTTGTAGGAATCAATAAAATAAGAGTTGGAAAATTCAGATTTTTGAAAATCCACTTTAGGTGGGAAAATGAGTTTTAAGTGTTTTAGAGGTAATTATGCATTGTAATCAATCAAAAATGGTTGGATCAGTTTGGGAATGGTTCTATAACCCCAAAATAATCATTTTTATAGAGGTTGGGCATTTGGAGCAAGTACTATACGGACTATTTTCTGGAAATAGTAAAAAACATAGTTTTTTGGCACTTTTATGGTGTTCTTTTGTTAAATACTTGATCTCTATTGAATCTATGTATAGTAGGATGATTTAGGAGTTTTTTTTTACGTATTTTAACACCATTGAAGGCTCTAAAAGCAATGATAATTAATTTCTTTGCATTTTATATTGACTGTCCTAAAAAAGAACACAAAATTTACACTAGTTTGAGGGTTTTTCATGGATAAATGATCCATTTCATGGGATTTTATGACTGTATCTTGTGAAATGTATCATATTTAACATGTACCATATTTTACTAACAACATAATGTGTAGGAGAGATGAATACTATGGTGTACACCAAGATTTGACTATGAAAAGTGCTTGAAGTTGGAGGCTAGGGTATAGCAGCAGAAGATCTGCCTTAATGAGGGGTGTGCTTTTGAGTTTGGATAGACTAAATATGTTTTCCTAATGGTGTAGAGTCAATGAGAAAGTTCTGGAAGTGATTGGAAGGTTAGTTTTCAAGAGGCCCTAGTTTTTGAGGCAAGTTAAGGAGGGTTTTGTGCTGGAGCATGTTAGAGGTGTCATAGAGGCCTAAAACTTGGAATCATTGGTTTTGAGTCATTTTAGGATATTTTTGAAAGTTTCATGGTCAGGGGTTGAATTTAAAGAGGGGTTACATTGAAAAAGTGGGCTAATTAGGCCTAGTTTTTGAGGAGACAGCAGATTTTGGAAGGGTTTGTCTGAAGCAAGTGATATCAGGGTTTGGATATGTTGTTTGTCATCACAAACCACACATGAAACAGTCATTAGATTGGGGGTTCCTTTGGAAATTTTGAGTGCAAAGTCAAAAATCCTTCGCTAGAGGCCTAGTTGGGCTAGTAGCCTAGTTAAGGTGAAAATTTGGTTTTGTGTCTAAGTCAAATGGTTGGGCTTTGAAATCATTCAAAAAAGTTTTTTTGGGTCTCTTAAGAGTGTTCCTAGGGTTTGGGTCCATAGGGAAATCAAATAAGTCATTTGGTGCATTATTGAGGCCTTATCTCCATACTGGTGCCTAGTTGGAAGGTTGAGAGTGAATCATTATTAGCCTTAAAACTTTGTGTTTCTTTCAAATTCCCTGACCCTCTGCATCATTAGGGTAGTTGCTACATGATATGACCCTGTCACACGGGTGATTCGAGATAATGATGGAAAGGTTATGTTAAGCATCAACAAAGAGGAATTCTGATAGGTTTTTCATCTGAGTGAGCCTAGTACATTCTTGGTTCCTATTGATCTTGAAGAGATGAAACAAAAACATGGGAGGTCAAAATCACTTTTCAGAGCTAAGTTGTTCCCACCTCATTTGGCTAGGGTAGGAGGTTCAAAATTCCACATTAGCCCTAATGACCAAGAACCTTTCAGACTGAATTGCTTTGCAAAGAATTTCTTGGCTACCTTTTACTCATTGTGCCAAATTTTGGGTTTTCACCCTAGCATGGTGATGCCTATTGCTTACATGTTTATGGGGGTGCAAATACAACACCCTAATTTCTCAATGAATTATGTTTTTTCTTCTTGGTTGGCTGAAAAGATACATGAAGGGTTGGTTAAGTTACATAAAAATGATACAGACACTCCATTCTTCTAGTATTCCATGTTAATGTATATGTTCTTGTATAAGAATGCTGAATTCTTCTCTAAGAAGATGGAGTTAAGGCAGTGGGTTAATGAAGAAAGATTGCCAATGCAGGTGTGGACTACAGATTTATCATGTAACAGAGAGAATGCCAGTTATGTGCATTTTGATAATTGTTTTGCTCCCAGATTGAGAGCTAGGTTGATGGTAAATGTACCCAAGATTCCTGAGGAGTTGCAAGATTTCCTCAGACCAAAGGGGAGGAAGCCAGAATTGAAGGTTTTCCATAACTGGGGTGATATTATTCTATACCTAGTCAATACTATCTTGAGGGTGTATGGTTTTCAGGGGACCCCTCATATATTTCCATACAATGTGCCACCAAGAGTGGGATTTGCAAAAGTCACGAAAAATTAGCTATATTCATGAGGACAACCTTACTCGGAAGGGTAAAGCAACATTTTTCCCAGATTACACAGTGGTATTAGATTTTGTCTTTTTGAAGGGAGGTTGGGTGCAGTTTGGGAAATTTTTTGAAGAATACCATTTGAGGTGTGGTCCCAAGCGACAACATGATCCTGAGGGCTTCTTTGCACTTTTTAGAAAAAGGATAAAAGGTGGTAAGTTCATGCATGAGTTCAACTTCCCTAAAGACTTGATTAGAAATGAATTTGACCTAAATATCTAGGAGTTGAACAAGGAGAAATGGGTAGCTTATGAAAAGCCATTGTCTATTGTGCATAAAATGGATCCAAAATACGATCCATTGATGGAGCTCATTCCATATCATAAGAAAATTGACTTCTTGATGGGAAACTTCAAAGAAATCATGGGAACCTTGATGACCAAGAAGGTAAACTTGGAGTTAGACTTGGGCATCCAGGAGCAAGATGCCAGGCCAATTGAAGTGAGGCTAGCTTACCAACCTACAGAAAGATGGCCTATTTATAGAAGGAAGAGAAATGATAGTAGTAATGAGGAAGAAGATGATAGAAAGGGAAAGCAAATAATGAAATTGCCTACATAAAAAGGTCAAAATCTCAAAATTCCTAGGGAAATTAAAATTATTGATTTAGAAGCATCACCTAAGAATAGTCCCTCACCACCACCATCAGATCCAAGCCCTAAAAGGCAAAGAATTGAACAATCACAAGAGGATTTGGTGGATGAGATTGTTGTCACTGACTAGGACATGCAAATGGGTATGCCTTCCCCTCATAGGCCGGTTGAATTGGTTATCTCTAATCTGGATATGAAAGGAAAATGTGTGCAAGATGCAAGAATGGAGGCATGTAAGGAGTTTCTAGATGATAATGCATTTGTAAAAACTCTAGTTTTCTTAGAATTAGTGTGGAGAATGAAATTGGAAGAATATCAAGATAAATGAAAAAGGAGAAGAGAATTGAGACCTGATAGGTCAAACCAGGAGAATGATGATGAAGTGAAAGCTAAACTAATGGAAGAATTCAAGAACATTACTCCTGGGGAGGGGAGAAAATTGGTAAATCAAGCTAGTGTCTTGATTTTACCTGAATGGGACATTGCAGATGATGTAGCTTTTAATGCTATTCTAAAGTCCAAGCACCCGTTACAAGATTCTGAAGAAGAGTTCAAGGAAGAATTACAAGATTCTTCCTTCAGTGAAGAGTATGAAACCTTAGCAATTTGGGCTTTGGCCCCTCAAGGGAGAAAGCCGAATGTTGCTAATATTAACCCAAATTTGAGAGGAGGGTTGATAATCAAGAGAGCTTCAGAGACCTCAACCACAGAAGCTACTAATTTGACTATGAATGTGGCCAAATTGGCCCAAAAACTGTTGAAAGAGATGAGGCTAAAAATAAAATCCTAATGGAGAAGTACAATGCCATAATTGGGGAATATAGCAAGATGCAACAAAGGAATGTTGAGCTGCAAACTGAGGTGGACAGGATAAAGAACAAGCAAATTGGCGAGACATCAAGTGCTCCAAGGATCAGAACATTTCCTTCCACATCAAGATCAGTGCTTCCTACTTCTCCTATTGTGTCTACACCAGGGTCTCCCAGTCAAACTCCTTCCCTCGGCCCTACTTTAGAGCTAATTGATGAAGAAATGGAATGCTCTGTTGATCCTTTGAAGAAACAACTAATGCACAAGATTACAGAGTTACAGGAATCCTTGAAGGTGAGTGAGGTTGTAAATGTTGTATTCAGACATTTAAATGAGAAATTTGATGATAGATTGTCATCTATGCATTCTTTATATTCTTATTATTGAGTCTAATAAAGAATATTGATAGGGATCAGGAGGTAGTAATACCATTAATTCAAAGATGGATCCCTAGGGCCAATGATCTAGATATAATGTATAAAGCCTCAAGGTTTAATGTAAATACTAGGCCTCAATCATTAAGGCCTACTCACGTGTTAGTTAATTCATTGCAAGATTTTTAGACCTTACCAGGTGACTTGAGTAGGAAGATCAAAGAGTTGGTGAATAATTTTGATGATTGGAGTGACACATTGTTACCTGACATAATTGATGAGCAAGGAAATATCAGGTCACTCCAACAATGGCAAGACCAGGAAAATGAGGTCATCAATTGTCAAATTAGATTAATTTGTGATGACTCAGATTATGATTTATTGGTGAGATGTATGGACAAAATCATTAGCACCAGTTCATTTTTTGAATCTTTTGAAAGAGAAGTGAATTAGGTGGTAGTTAAGTATACACCTTATAGTGTCAAGGTGAATGAGGCAATCAATTTTGATTGGCCAACCGATGAGGGATACCAAAAATGGGTAAATGTATATTTAACTGAGGAGGAGTAAAAGGAGTAGGTTGTTAACGGTTGACAAATTAGTTGTTGCAGTTACAATAGTTTCCAATTTTGTTTTTGGTGACAATCTTGGCATGAAATTCTTGAAGTTTATTTTGTTGCATCAATCATTCTCAGTGGGCACAATGAATATGAGGATGCTCCATGAAATTGTTTTTGTAACAGATTTTTGGAATGTCACTAAGCAATCCAATTGGTTGGTGACATGTGTGCTTTCTAGCCCGATGCTTGTTTGCTCCTTCGTTTCTATAAGAAGGATTTCAAGGCCATAAGTAGGGGTTAGCAAGTGAGATATTTTTTGGTCGAGTCTAGGTGAAGTGTAGAGCAAATTGTAAAGTTCAATAGTTTTAGAGAAAATGCAATTTAGGTTTTGAGTCATTCTGTAGTAGGTTTTGAATTCATGAGGATTTGATGTTTTACAACAGTACTATCATTTGAATTGAAATGATTAATTCAAACTCATGTCTCTCCATTGTACATGCATATCTGGATTTTGAATAAGATGATAAAGGGTTATCGTGTTCTTCTCACTATTGTGGTGTGTATGATTCTTGTTTTAGCTTTAATTCAAGGAATTAATTAAAATGCTTGAATGGGGATTGTAGGTCGATATGTTCTGTATAAGGATTTGATAAGTAGTATTGGGTTAGAATACATGTTGATGAGATTGTAAAGCAACGTTATGAAGGATCTTGTATGTTATGTGTTAAATCTGTCATAAACCCTTAGATGTTTATGAATTTGACTCCCCCAATGGATATATGGCACTGATCTAAGTTGTACTAATTTTTGTGGTTCAATATTTGTTTGTCTTTACCTAGAGCTTGCTACAAATTGCAAATCAAATGACTATCTAATACTATGAGATGTGTTGTAGTTATCTCATGCTCCAAATAGTTGATATTACTGATGAACAGCCAATTCTATTTGGTATTATCCTATTATGTTGAGATATTAAATGAGATTGTCTATTATTGTTAATGTCATTTATGATAATGGTGCAGAGGTTGTAAACGCATTAAGGGATCACCCTCTCGGGTCTTGCAGAGCCCAAAGTGTGGGAGGTCTTTAAAATCCTCGTCAGTTGGTCCTGGTCCTTCGAGCCACCCTTGATTGGAATTGGCAATTCCATAGGTAGATTAGAAGACCAACCTGGTTACAGTAAAAACAACCAACAATATTTTTTGAAGTTAGGCTATGTCATGTCAAGGAAAAATGAAAAACAAAGAAAGGGAGTTGCCCCCCAGAAAATAAAGCACACCAAACACATAAGGGATCTATGGATTTTGGGTCAATATGTTCATTGCTGCAATGTGGTTATGAAAGAGCGTGGAACTATCATCATTCCCCAAAGTACATAGAACTGGAAGAATGAAACAAAGAGAGCGAAAACAAAGGAAAAAGAAAGTGCATTTTGGGTCAACATGGAAGATAAATTGCGGTCTTGAAGCCTTGCATTGTTCCCAAAAGGAAAACACAAGGAAAAAAAATAGAACAAAAAGGCGAAAGAAAATAAAAAGCGCTTTTGGATCAACATGAAGGAGACATTTCAGTCTTCAATGCTTTGCGTCATCCCCAAAAGGAGAATACAAACAAAAAAAGACAAAGACCTTGTGGGTCAACATAGAAGAGACATAGGGCATCTCTACGCTTTGTGTCATCCCCAAAAGGAAAACACGAAACAAAAGTAAAAAAGACAAGGACTGTTTGGGTCAAGATGGAAGAGACATAGGGCGTCTCTATCCTTTGCGTCATCCCCAAAAGGAGAACACAAAACAAAATGAAAAATACAATGTACCACATATAAAAGAAGAGAGATACAAATAGAAGTGTACGAAGAGAGGGTATATAAAACACATGATACGGGGGAACACAATATGCACATGAAAATAAAAACAAAAAGAAACAAGTAATGCAAATGCAAGTCAACCATTAACTAAGTTATTGGTTTCTCATTCTTAAATGGATAAAAGGAAAAGGAATAACATAGTTAAGAGACAAAGACAAATGCATTACAAGGATAAGGCTAACAACTTATTGCCCTCCACAAAGTCTAAAGGCAAGAATGAGCTGAGGTGATTGATGAGAGTGGATCATGCAATAGTGAGAATAGGGAATTCTAAAACTATGGCATGACGAAGGGAATTAGATTGTTTTAAGGTATGACAGGGAAACAATCGGTATCAGTGAAGTGATACTTATCTAGTATTTCCTTCAATGTCCAACATTCCCTAGTACTATGTCCAAGGATACAATGATATTTGTAAAATGGTATGTTAGATTCTTTTGGACAAATGACCAACTTGTTCATAGGTGGTAAAAGTATAAGACCTTTATTTAAGAGCAGTTGAAGTCTCCTTTCACATTCAGGGGGAGGATGTGTGGAAAACTTGATATTTTTGAGTTTGTAAGGTCATTTTCGCTTGATAGATTCACCTTTTTCATGAATGGAAGGAAGAAGAGGACCCATAGGGATCATAACATCCTTGTCATTAAAAGGAGATAATGGTTGCTCATGTGGAAGGAGAATGTTTAAGTTAGGACCTAAGCATTCAAGATCACTATTCCAGCATCCCGAAGTCTCCCAGGTTGAAGAGGATGTCTATCAGGATGAGAAGGATCTTGATATCCTAGTCTTGTTGTGTGTGCTTTAGTTGATTGTTGTTCAAGAAGTTGATGGATGTCATGTTCATGTGTTGTGTCACAACCTTTTTTAGTTAAGATAGTGATTCCTTTACCATATGTCTCTTTAAGGTTGATAGGAGTGTCTGTTACTTTGTGATCATAAAAGGGTTGTGAATGTGAGTGGTGAGAGGGACTAGGTCCACTTGAGGGAGGAAAATTAGGTCCTATAGTGACTTCAGGATGTAGGTAGGCAAAGTGATCAGGAGATGCAACAGTGGGAAGATCTTGTGACTACATGGAGGGATAAAAGGTTGCATTTGCTTCTAGGTGATCAAGTTAATCATTGTAGAACTTGTTCATGCTAGCATCATCTTCTCCAATTATGTCTACTTCACATGGAGGGAAATCATGAGGATTTAAAGGAGCATGAGGTTGTTCAAGGTCATTAGGGTCACAGCCAAAGGCACAATTGGACATGTCTACCAATGACTATAATGAATTCCAAAACTTATTGAAAGAAAATTCCATGATGCAAATAAACTAAGATGTAATAAATGATGAAGAATAGAGAATCTGTAAATCAAAATAGAATGCAAAAATAGGAAGCAGTAATACAAAAAAATGCTAAAAAGATGACAGAAATATTGTTTGAAAAGTGTAGGGGGACTGATTCACCCTAGGTGGCGAATGAGTCCCAATATACAATTTTTTTGTATTTTTCAAAGATTAAGATGAATTTAATGTCCTATAGAATGCAAAAAATGATGTAGAATGTATAATTTCTCGTTTGTTAATGAGATGCAATGCAAAAATAAAAGATAATTGAAGCTTTCATTAATGCAAGATAAAATATTCTAGAATACAAAAACAAAACAATATACTAATTGAATGTTAATGCACATGCAAGCTAGGATGAAATATGAAATCAGAAATGCAAAGTGCTCAAACGTCGAGTTCACCAAAATGAACTGTTAATTTTTGGTTCCTAGGGCTTCTCTAACTCTTCTAGGGTTTTTCACCTAAACAGAGAGAAGTAGCCAAAAATGCTAATGGTTCATTCAATTTAATGTTATGTGTGATGTTTTCTAACCTAAATGAAGCTAACTAAATGTAGTTGATTGATCTAGAAGAATGAAAACGAATGCAAAAGTGCAATTAAAGCTATGTTTGAAAACACACTATGATATGCAAGCAACTAAGTAAATCAAGAAATTATGCAGAACAGGAAGGAAACAGATGAAATGTGATGATTTTGGAGTGTTCTAGATGTTGATGGAAATTACTGATTTTTCACAGTGGGACTCATTTGCCCAAGGTGGTAAATTAGTCCTCCTGGTGAAAAACTATCGGGAGCAAGTTTCTGTCTGTCGGGATCTAACAAAATTCAGATTTTCAATCCTAAGGTGGGACTCATTCACCACAAGTGGTGAATTAGTCCTCTCCCAAATTTTTGAAAAGTTAGGAGACAACTCTGTAACACCAGATATGGGTATGTGTAGGATCATCAAGGAAAAAATAGGCCCTTAAGTGGCGATGAAAATTTAGAAAATCAAAGTTAGGAAACTTGACGTAAAAATTTGAATAAGTTATCTATATTATTTCAAAAATATGTAAGAATAGAATATGTAGAAAATTGAATGCTGTTTCTAAACTAATAGGTTTATTTTTACTTTTTTAAAATCTATTTGGTGGAAATTTGCAATTTCAATGCATTAGTACTTAAATTTCAAGGAAAAAATAAGTAGGTATCTGTTTGACCACCCTAACCACATTAAAATGATAAGGATTTTTTATAATATTTTAGATATAAGTAGAGGAATCATTTCTTGATGTTGTGCATATTTTTTTGTAATTTTTTTCCAAGTAAATAATTAATTATTATTTTTTTATTACAAATTTTAAAAAATATAAAAACTTGTATGTCTGACCACCTTAACTTGGTCAAAAATTCATGAAATTCAATTCTTGTTTTTTTAATCCTATGGTATGTGAAGCATAGAATGTGACATGTTTTGGATTCAAAAAATGTGATACCATTTGAAAGCTATAGATTTTTTTCAATCAGCCTATCAATCAGGACTTTAGTCATAATTCAAATAGAAAATGAATAATAATTATTTATTAAATTCAAAGTAAAGCATAATTTAAATTGATGGAAAGTTGAGAATCTCCTTTAAAAACCCTTTTCGTTTCATCAATAGTGGGTTAAAAAAATTCGTTAGCCACATGGGCCATCATATCACTTACATATCGCTACTTTTTGGCCCATCATGATCTTGCACATACCCATATGGAAAAGTCTACTTGTTGAGTTCCCGGAGTCAATTCTATAGAAAATAGATAGAAAACCTTCTTCAAGCTTGAAATAGACTTAAGTTTACTTGAATCACCTAGTTGACTTGTAAACCAATCTTCAACACCAAAAATCTTGTCAAATTTGCATACCTAGGTCTACAAACAAACATGTAATAGGGAAAAATGGTTTACGGTTAGTGAATAGGGGTTTGCCTTGGTCAAATCCCGTTTTGGTAATCAAACCTTCAATAAATTAATGAAATGTAAAGGAATGATAAACTAACAACATGCAATTGCTATTAACTTACCAAACCCTTGATGATGCAATTCTGAAGTAATGTCAATGGTTGCTTCAAAGTGCTTGAATGGTGCTTGAAAGGATGTTGTAAAATGCTTGATTACTTGAAATATGAGATGAAATGCTTGAATGAGTGAGAAGATGTAAAATGAGGTGAAAGTCACATATTTATACACACTTGTGCCTTAGTTACCCATTCATACCTCATCACAAGCCGACATCAAGTGATTTTGAATAAAATCCCAAAAGGAAATTTAAAATATTTTGAATTTGGGGCCAAGGGGGACTCATTCGCCACCCATGGCGAATGGGTCCCACCTAGGAACTAAAAACAAGTGTTAGGAAATATATTGTATTTAATGTTGTTTGTCAAGATAGTACTCAAAAATACACTTAATTAAGCACATGAGAGCATAAAGGGGGCAAATAAAGCATGAAAAAGGGATAAATAGTGAAGATGTGCTTGGAAAAGTGTGAAAGCTTGTTACAAGACTTTACAACACTTCAAAATAGGACTTTTTGATGAATAAAAATATGATTTTTAGGTGAATTGTAATTAATAGAGTCTAGAAAAATGTAGAAGTATCTTACAACACTTCACAACACCTTCACAAGATGTCGTTCTTTGAGTTTTAGTACCTAAATAATTATGTTCAAGCCATGTCACAACATAAAATCAAAGTAACATAGTTCCAACACCATGAAACAAGACCTAAAAGGCCATGAAAATGACAAGGGGTGATTTTTCTATGGGACAAAAGCATTATAGAAATAGAGTATGGGATGAAATAGAAGCCTTTGACACATTCTCTGTTGAAGTAGTCCCAAGGGAACATAATACTAGAGCAGACTCCTTGGTCATTTAAGCTTCCCTACTTCTTTTGCACCCTAACTTCAAGGAAATTCCATATCAAATTGAAATAGTATACTGACTAAGTGTTTCTGACATGGAAAATTGAGAATTTTTTGAGAATGACAAGCAGATACAAAATTTTCTGGAATGCGTGGAGATGTTTGCAGAAGTGTATTTTGAAGGTAGCGAAGCTGTGTCTGAAGAATTTTATCTAGATGGGAAGAAAGACCTAGAAGAAGGTATGATCCAATTGACTTTAGGGAATAGAATACCTAACAGATTGGTTTCATTGGAACAATTATTTGAAAGGAATGATAGATGCATTAAGAAGAAAATGGTTGAATGTGTAAATTGTTTTGGGGAGTACAAATCCATCAATATAGGGATGCTAGATAATCCCAAGTTGGTATATATGGGCAAGTATTACACTCCTGATGAAAGGGCTATGTTAATTCAATTGTTGCTAAAGTATAAATATGTTTTCACCTGGTGCTATGATGAATTGAATAATTTCATGGGCGGATGAATGTGAAATCATGTATACCACTCAAGCCTAACATATCACCTTTTAGGAAGAAACAAAGAAATTAAAATTTGAAGGTTACTGATGCCATCTTTTAGGAGATAGAAAAGATGTTGAAGGCTCGAATCATCTATCCTATCCACCACTCCATTTGGGTTGCTAATAGTTTTCTTGTTCACAAAAAAAATGGAGAGATAAGGATTTGTGTAGACTTTTGAAACTTGAAATAGTCATCTCTAGAGGACAATTATCCTCTCCTGGTGATTGATCATGTGTTGCAAACAGTGGTTGGTTTTCAAATGATGTCAATGTTGGACAGTTTCTTTACTTACAATTATATTATCATGGACTAAGAAACCAGCATAAAACTTCCTTTGTTACTCCCTAGGGTACATTCGCCTATAATATAATTCCTTTTGGGCTAATCAATGTTGGAGCTAAATTCCAAAGGGAGATGGACCTATCTTTTTGGTGATTTATGGAATAAGATTATGGTGATATATTTAGATTATTTGACTATCTTCTCCAAGAAAAGGAACAATCATTTCAAGTACTTGGAGAGAATCCTACAAACATGTTAGGAACATGGCATATCTCTGAACCCTAAGAAGTTGGTGTTCAGAGCTACTAAAGGAAAAAAATTGGGACACATTGTTTCAAAATAAGGTATTAGAATTGATACAGAAAGGGTTAGAGGCATTCAACAAGTTAGTTTTCCTTCAAATAGGACTGGTGTGAAATCTTTATTTGAGAAAGTGATTTTTTTATGGAAATTTGTCTCGGATCTTTCTGCAAATACTAAACATATAGCCAACATTATGAAAGAAAATCAAGGCTTCAAATGGAAAAATGTTGGTAAACAATCCTTTGATGATATCAATATAGCCATTGCAAATACCTCAATGTTGGTGCACCCAAACTTAAATAAATATTTCATCATTTATTCCTATGTATTGAGACATACAATGTATGCAATCCTCTTTCAAGAAAATGATCTAAAGATTGAGGTTTCTATTTCCTTCATGAGAATACCACTAAAAAATCATGAACTGAATTATTCTCAAGTTGAAAAAGATTCCTTTGTAGTTGTCAAAGTAGTCAAGCAATTCAAGTTTTACATCTTACACTCTCATGCCAAATTTTTTTTCCCTATTGGTGCAATAAAATGTATACTCATGCAAAAATAAATTGGTTGTAATAAAAGGGGCTCATACTTATCCAAAGTCCAAGAATATTACTGAGACATTAGACCCACCAAGTTGGTCAAAGGTAGAGGAATTTGTAAGCTTATCATTGAACATGAACTAGAGGAAATTGAGGTTTCTCTAATAGTATTTCCCATGAGTCTACAAGACCCTTGGTTTTCTTATGTAGCCTATTAGATTTCTTATGGAGAGTGTCCATCACATCTCTCCCTAAAGGAGAAGAGGAACTTCAAGTTGAAGGCATCCGAGTTCATGATCTAGAATGCTACACTTTATAAGAAGGCTCTAGATGGGACATTTTTGAGGTTTGTAGAAAAAAAAACAATAATAGAAGCTTATTAGGGTGTTCCATGAAGAAGCTTACAGATGGAAATTTCTTTCCTCTTTCACAACTTTTAAGATTCTTTGACAATGTTCTTAGTAGCCAGACATGTTCAACGATGCTTATCATTGGGTAGAAAATTATGAGAAATGAAAAAGATTCATGGGAAGACCCCAATTAGCTACATTACCATTAAGATTAATAGTGATTGAAGAGCCCTTCCAACAATCGGGGTTAGATTTCATGGGGTTGATAAATCTTGTTTCAAGTGCAAGGCATACTCATATTCTAATAGCTATATATTACTTCACCAAATGGGTTGAGATTGTCCCTGTGAAGTGTACAACAGCTGAAGTAGTATGTGATTTTATCAAAGAAAGTATTTTGGTTCATTTCCGGGTTCTTAGGAGGTTGGTAATTGATAACACAACCAACTTCTCATCTTCATAAATTGTTATGTTCTACTATGATCATGGAATATCTCTCTCCCATTCATCATATTTTTATCCTCAAGGGAATGGGAAGCTGAATCTAGTAATAAAAATTTGGTGACTATCATAAGGGAGTTGGTGGAAAAAAACTAGTGAAATTAGCATAAGAAACTATGTGAAGCTTTATTGGTTGATTAGACTATGTCGAAGAGAGCTATTGGGATGTCCTTGTTTGAATTAGTTTATGATATTGGTGTAGTTCTTCCTTTGCCCCTAGAACTAGCTACCACAAAATTGCAAATGACCCTTGAAGATCAACAGTTCCATCTTTGGAAACAAGAATAATGTATTTTAGTGAGCTTGAAGAAAAGAGATAAGACATGGTGGATAGGATTATTGTGCATCACGCATGGTCAAAAATATCTTTGACAGGAAAACTAGACCCAATAATTTCATGGAAGGTGACACGGTTTTACCGTGGGATAAGAGGAAAGAACCCAAAGGAGCTCACGATAAACCTAATTCCTTATGGAAGGGTCCTTTTTGGATTCAACAGATGCACGAGAATAATTCTTCCTAGTTGTCTTATCTAGACAATACCATCTTGCCCCTGACATACAATGGGTAGGATTTGAAACTATACCATATATGAAGTAGGTGTCCCCTACCTTTGTATTTTAGTAGTTAGGAGTTTTTGGTTTGAGCTTCATTTTTAGTGCGCGTGTGTTCCATTTTTGGTTTATTTTGATACTTCGCCTTGATATTCTTGCTCATTCAGTCTTTAGACTCTGTAAACCAATGTGCTTAACTAGATATTCTTGGTTCTTTTGCATCTTGGTCAATTTGCATCCCCATTTAGATCCAACTATTGCCTAAGTTTTATGTCTAGTTCTAAGTGTTTGAGCTTTTAGGTATCCTTTTGGTTTCCAATCCTTTGTTATATTGTGTGTTGTTCTTTGGTCAGTATTGTGAACCTTGTCAACCCATAGCCCTATTTTAACAACTTGTCTTCTTATCGACTTGGTTTTCTTTTAAACAATTTCTTTCAAGTGTCGGTCTTTTTGATAGTTTTCAAAACCCTTTTGGCTACTACCCAAGTTCTATAACTCTTTCTTTTTGCAACGGGGTGCTTTTTCAATGGTAATTATTGAAAACAAGGCAAGTTTTAAGTGTTTTAAAGAACTTTCATCGAGATCAACATTGCTTTTCTAACCATGCTTGGTCTCGATGAAATTTTAGCAAAATCATCCAATGTGAGGCTTATTGAGAAGGGATATGTTAATAAAGGACAAGAATGTTAGGGAAGATTAAAAATTTTGAACTTCGTCGGTTATCCACTATACTTTCAAAAGTGAAACAATGGAAATAGGGAACTACCCCCACAACACTGGTTTACAATTTTTGGCCAAACTGGACACTAAACTGATATTTTTCTATTTAAATCTTCACTTTCGGGCTCCTATAGTGGCTAAACCATGAGGAATTTGAAGATGATGCTATTAACAGACATAGGAAAACTAAGAGTGGGGGGGGGTGAATCAGTTGTCACAAAATTCAAACTTAAAAACTTCAACACTTATCAATTCCAAAGCCACACTATTATGTTATTAAGTATGAGCATGAAACACAAATAACAAAAAGAAAATCAACATAATAAACACATATTTTTACGTGGAAAACCCAATGAGGGAAAAACCACGGTGAGGGTTAACTCACAATATAAAGAGATTATAAAACTGAATACATAGGCTCACTGCCACGGGCTCACTGCGTAGAAGAGGACTCACTTTCCAAGTACAAAGGCTCACTTCATACAGAAAGGAATCATTGTCCAACAGGGAGGCTCATTTCCTATAGATACAAAATAGATCAAAAGATCAACCACAACACTTAAAACAAATCCACAACCTTGAATAAAGGATTGCAGAAACCTTTAGCTCACTACCTTGAGGAATCCAACACAATGAAGAACCGCTACCTCAACACACTTTCACACACTTTTTCTCTTATGATTTTTGTCCTACTTTGTCACTTTGTATCACTCTATCATACAACTCTTCACAATTCCACTTGCATTTATACCATCTTCAACCTTAGAACCTTTCTCCAAGGTCAGCCACAAAGACCTCATTTCATAAATTAAAATTAGGTCGGCAACTCAACATTCCTGCAGTGGAAAGGAATGAGAGTGGACCAACAAAACATTTATCCAAGAACAAAAAAAATTCTTGGATCAACCACACACTACCCTAATTAAATTTTATTCTTTGAATGAAGTGTAAGCACCAGGTTGGCCAAACCTAATGAAAACACAAATGAACATTGATGTACATGCTTCCCAACAAGAAGATGACACATGTATGCCACAACATGCTTCATTATGCATGAGAATACATCTAAAATTCTTTTGGATACATCCTCGGCAAGAGCAACAAACTTCAAACACTGAACATCTTCCACTAGTCCATCCGAACTATGCAAACACACATAGCAACACTAAAAACATGACTTTCAGACCACCAAACCTCAAAATTCTTTGCCAGAACCCATAAAAAACCTTCACAAGACATATCCTAAATCTGTAAGATTTAAAACAAAACAGTGGAGGACTATGGAGTAGAAACATTTCTCCCAGTCCACAGAAAACCAACTCTTTCAAAATAGTTCACACACTGGTGAGCATAACTTCCTCATACCATCACACTCGAAGCTAAAACTCAGGAGATATCACCACTATACCATCATTATCAAACCTTCAGATCCGTAAAAGCATAGGATCAACACAGGAGAAATGCGGAGCACATATCAGAGCACATTCTAAACACACTCAACATTATGACTTCTCTTCTTTATTAATTTTCTCAATATCACTTGGAAACACACCAATTCAACACATCTGCAATGTCATAAAGATAGCTCCATGTACTCATACAATCTCAGGAGCATCTCAAGTAAACATGTACAATTTGCAACATACCAAACTGTGTTGACATCAATGACAACATTAATGACAACACCACAAAACTAGCTCATACTTGCAACAATCTCCCCCTTTTTCATTGATGGCAACACATGATGTGAAAAACCATCAAAGACAAAATCTTACACAATATCTGGGAGAACACCTTCTCTTCCTCAGCAACTATTTTTCAGATGACTTTCTCTCCCCCTTTGACATCAATGGAAAAGATCACAAACTTTGATCACTCGTCCTTAGGAGTACACTCATACTACAATAATGAAAACCTTTTCTACTCCCCTTGCAGAGTAGACCCATTTATATATATAGATAAATGAATAATCTATGAATTTACTTGACCGAAGCTCCTTCATGTGCACCTAGTTTAGAGGGCCAATGACCCCCAACCTCTCCCTAAGATGCTCAAAAGTATCCTTTGGAAGAGCCTTAGTAAATATATCTATAATTTGTTCCTTTGTTGTCACATACTCCAGTCTAACTTCATTCTCCAGCACCTTTTTTCTCAAGAAATGATATTTGATAGATATATGTTTTGTTCTTGAATGCATAACTAGATTCTTCAAAATATTCATGGCACTTGTGTTGTCACAGAAAATAGAATTAGGCTCATCACATACTACAATGTCTTTCAGATTTTGCTTCATCCACAAAACCTATGTACCAAGATGTTGCAACAATATATTTTTCCTTTGCAGTGGATAAATAAATTGAGTCTTGTTTCTTACGCAACCAAGAAACCAATATTTCACGAAGAAAGAAAGCACCTCCACTGGTACTCTTTCAGTCGCCCACATAACCAACCCAGTTTGCATCAGTATAGGCACTCAAGGTGAAATCAGCACCCTTAGGATACCATAAGCCATAATCTAATGTACCTTTAAGATATCTAAACATCCTCTTTATAGTTGTAACATGTTCCTCTTTAGGATCTAATTGAAATTTGGCAACTAGACATATTGCATACATAATATCCGGTCTGGTAGTAGTAAGATAAAACAATCCACCAATCATAGATCTATATTTTCTCTGATCACTCTTAGCAGATTCATCATCTTTGCTCAATTTACATCCAGTTACCATAGGATTACTTGTAGACACATCAAATTTGCATTATGCATATTCATCCGTTCATTGCATTTGATCAAAATCACACTCATCCATTCATCAGGGTAAATTCATCAACTTAAATCAAATAAATCAAACTTGATACTATCATCATCTCTTTGATTAAATAAATCAATCATTTATTTAATTAAATCTCAGAGCATCATTCATCTCCCTTTGATTTCATGTAAATCCCTAAATCAAGTCAAAGTGGTCAAGTCAGCCTAATCATCATCCTAGCTAATTAATCCTGATTAAATCTAATGCTAATCTCATCCCACTTGCATTCTCTAGATTTGGCCACTTGCACATGAAATTGCATTTAAATGATTTATCAAAATATTTATTTTCAACTTGGCATAAAGGAAGAATATTCTCCAAGTTTGAATCTCCCTCCAAGTGGACATGTACACCCAACAGAGCATTTATGAGGCCTTACATGCCTCTTACATGTCCCCTTCCAAAGTCAAACTCAGCATTTATTGCAAATTTGAATTCAAATTTTCCCTCTCATGGGCACTCTTCCCAAATATTGCACAACCATTGGCCTATCATCACTTGACAAGTGGCCTTATCTTATTGGCTTGATCTTTGTCCCACATTGGTCCATTTTCAACACTTAGCATTTGAAAATCTTTAAATACAAGCTTCATCTTTGAGCAAATCCTCCACAATCTCTCCACAATTTTATGCAAGGTTACTCTCTTCATTTGAGATTTGATCTTGTTCATCATCACTCCATCATCTCCATTTACATTTTATCATCTTGAGCTTTGATCAAGGATTGGGGAAGGGTCACTAGCACATGTGACACCAATCCACTATGGAATAGAGTTTTGACTATGCTTTTATATGCTTACATTTGATTATCTTTGTTTATCTAATTTGCATGTTTCATTATAGTCAAGTATTTCATAGGGATTTCAAATCTAATGTTTTGAAAAGGACTAACATGATGATATTATGTTAAAATTGTTAATCATTTGCAGATTTGATGTCCACAAAATGGCACTAGAAGAAGGGCCTCTGCATTTCATTTTTAGTTAGTGGTCTGTTTTGCCTTATGGGAAAAATCTAATCTATTGAAATGATTTATTAAGTGGTCAGTTATTCCATATATACTTAAACATTGATATTGAAGCATCCAAGAAATACAGAGCATTCTTTATCAGATTTATGTTTGACTAATCTGCATTCTTCTTATCTTGATTCGCTATGCTTTCATTTTGGCATAGGCAAAGAAATGCGTGGTATCTTTCATTAACATGGTTGTCTTTATTTACCATGTTTTTGTATATGTTCTCTCATTATTAGATATTACGCTCCATATCTATGGGATTGCAAGTTGAACATTTAATATCACTATCTTTGTTGGTTGTTGTTGCTTTGGAGTCACTGCCTTCTCTGAGATTCGGGGTTTTTCTTTTAGTAGGGATCTTTCCCTTATTTGGTGTTGCTGCCCTTTTAGAGACAAATTTGGTGCGCAGGGATCTTCTTTGCTACGCTTTTAGGGAGAGTATCATTTCAAACTTTTCTATCTTCCATCAGTCTTAAAGTTCTATAAATAGCTCAAAGCAATAAAATCTACAAGTCGTGCCTTTGGTATGAACATTCAATGCTTTCAAATCATGATTATTTTTTTCTGCCTCATGCGTGTAAAAGATTTTTTTCTGTCTATTACCAGCTGTTAATAGAATAGAAAGAACAAAATAAAAAATCATTGATCTTGGGTTGTCTATTTAATAAGAGTGTCAAATATCCCTATGCTACTTTTACAATCTACCAAACATTACAACATAGCACACTTAAGGCAGATATTATGTTTGTATCCCATATCTTTTACAATCTGCCAAAGTGCTTTTGATATTATCGAATCATAATATGGGTATCGAATCATACATTAAGGCAGATATTCGAGATCTTTTTGTAGAGGCTTTGTGCATCTCCCTCTTTCTGTCGACTGTCACACACTTTGACTATTTTCTAGCAAGGAGTGCACTAGAAAATTTTACGCACCAAATAATGGGATAACTACTAAATTACATCTGCTAGATTTTTTTTATAAGACTGTCAATATCATGCAGTAATTGCATTCTGTGGAATAACATTTTGATTGGAAAGTTCTATCAAACAAGTGCGTTGCTCCAAAATGAAGTACAATATCTATCAAATATTATTATTTACTGTGTTCTTTACATAACATGTTTGGTGCTGATCATCTTGCAAGAACAGCGTCTAAGTTGCAGCTACAACCTCTTACGGACATTGGATGATGATGAGGCAGCGCTGTAAGGGCAGTGATATTTGGTTGCTTGAAAATCTACCTAAGCAGCTGCAACTATAATGTCTGACAGATATTGACTAATGGCGAGGCAGTGCTATGAAGACAGTGATATTTGGTTCCTTGAGTAAATGCTGAAATCATTCAAAACATTTAATACAACAGTTACAAGCTTTAATTTTGTGTCTGTGATCTTTTTGTTTTGATCTAACACTCCCTTTCTAAAAGCTTCATTTATGGTTGTTGACTTTTTGCATAAGTATTCATTTGAAATCTTCTTTAAGCATTTGAGATACAATTTTGTTCACTTGCTTGCTGGCCACTGTGTTATGACTTTATAATATGATGGTAATAATATAGAAGATTTAAGAATTTAAGCTCATAAGGTTTGAAATCTAAGGGACATGTGCAGACTGCTTGTTTAGTAATTAAATTTGATTGTCTTGTGAATTTAGTTACTCATGATTCAATAGTCTCTCATATTATATCATTATGATTTATTGATTTTCATATAAATGTTATGAGTTTACATTATCACATTTATTATGAATATCTTGAGATAGTAAATAATTAAGTTTATGATGAGGCTATTGAGAGATTTATTCTAGGGGATTGATTTGTTAATTCAACATCTCTAGTGATATGGAGATACTTTGATAAGGTTGAAAGTGAATCTAACATGAATGGATATTCTTTTATGGTAATCCAAAATCATCAACTTTTTTCAATTGGAATCATTGTATTATTTAAAGTAAATTATTAAAATGATAAATTGATTCTTGTGCGTTGTCTTTCTCAATAGGTACAAGGAAAAGAAAAGGCAAAAAGGTACAAAGTGAAAGAGAAGGCTATCAAACGAAAATGAAAGGAGGGGAATTTTTTTTTTTTTTTGAAAACATAATGTGTTTTTAAACACTTTAGTGTTTGATCAACACTACTTCACAAAGTTGTTTATCTTTTCGTTTTAGAACACTAACTTTCATTTGGGTCTAAAACAAACAATTTTATTTTCATTGCAAAGGGCTTAAAATGAATCTTAGGACAAACTCACTAGATTTTGTTTGAGGTTAAGAATTGAACAATCAAAACTCACACTTCATTTTGGTGCTTAAAACGAACTCACAATTGCTTTGAAGGCTATAAAATGAACAAGTGCTTAATTGTGTGATTTTGTCTTTTGAGTGCATATCCTCTCCCCTTGCGCTTCATGCGATCTAGGGTGCAAGAGAAACACTCAAAATACATTTTATTGCTTTGAAACACTTCGATTTGGGCTTAAAAATTGAACATCTTGTGCGAGTGTGAGTAGGGGCATTTTCACGTACATTCTCTTTCTTTGTGCCATCAAAGATTGATCGAGTTACAGATTGTGTCTTTGCTTGCTTTTTTTTATCTTAGAGGGCCTGCCTTCGGGAAAAAGTAATCACCCAAGGGACGACTCAACCGGTAACACTCTAAAGCCAAGAGTATTTCTAGCCGGGATATAAATGTGGGTATTGGTTAAATGCCATTATCACGCGGTTGGCTCCGACAGGATGGATTTGAAAGGGGAATCTTGCCGTATGGGTCAATCTCCATGAATGGAAAGTCCGAACTAGAACCCTTGTTTTGTAGTGGCCTATTTATCCATTGAGCGAGTTTATCAAAGTGGTGCATTGGAACTTTGATTCCAATAAGTTACTTGCCATGTCTGATCTTGGTTGAAATATAGAGGTTAGGATTTCATCATACCTCTATATTTTTCCTTGGTTGCATGTAATATCATCTCTTCTATGAAGGGCATGAGGCAAGCCCACTAAGAAAAACATACCCATTAAGCTAGGTTGTTACATTGCTTGTTTGAAAACACAGTGTGTTTATTGAAAACATTTGCAAACCAACATTCAACATCATCATCAAGACTTCAAACCCCTTAGTTTGAGAAAATACCTTTGACAAATCCCAAGAACTATTGCTTACCCTTGGGATTATGTCCTTAGAGGTTCCTAAGTAATTGGGTTTACATCTTAATTTGCTCTTACAAAGGTCAACATTAGGCAACCTTTGTCCTAATTTCTTGGAACTTCCACATAGCACTTTATGGGACAAAAAGAAGTTGTGACATTGGACATTCATTTTGAAACCTAATCAAAAAGTGTGTTTGTGGTAAAAAGAACTCATTAAGAAAAAGATAACGAATTGGACCCCACACATGTGCTTGATATCTCTTGGTCATATTGGTCTTTTGATTGCTCTTAGAGAAAAGTGTGTTCTTCAATACCTTGGCCTAGTAAACAAAGTCTCTCTAAGTATTTTAGGATCAAATCAAACACTTCATCCACCTTAAACATTTATCAACATCATCCCACAAACAACTTTAGAGCTTTGAAAACATCATTACCTAGACTTGGGTACATTTCTAAACCAAATCAAAATCATTTGTTTAGTTAGGTGTGTTTGGATGACTCCTTCCATGCACACTTAGTTAAATTATCACCTCTTTGAACAAGTTCATCTTAAGATAACATCCAACATATTAGGGTTTCAAGTTCATCATCCAAATCAAATAATCAAAAATCAAAATCCCTAAGTCTAGCATTGATTCAAAGTTCCTAAACATTCACAATTCATATCATTTACACCTTTCATCCTTCATCTCGTCATTGATCCTAAGAACCTTAGAGGTCACTTTTGTAACAAGGTCAAAACACAAGAAGAACATGGAATATAAACTTGATCCATACATCTTGGGTAATCCAAATCAGTTGAATCTTCAAAGCCTTACAATGCCTATCAATTATCAAATTCCATGCATGGGATCATTGCCTTCGACAAATGTCAATGGTACAAATGTGAGTATGCCCAAGTAAAAGTTTGGAACACATTTCCCAATGATAAATCCAAGTCCAAACCTACAAGTCTATCAATCGAACAATCAACACATGAACCTTGAAATAGACAATGCCATCCCACCAAATCCCTACAAACCAAAGGAGAATGTACCAAGTACTTGTTTTCAAAACATGAATATGGAAAAATTTGGGATAGATACATTTGCAAATCATACAAATATTCCAAACATGAGCAATGGTCAATTTCAATCCATCATCACAAATCAGAATATTGTCCAAAATCAAACACAACTACACATCCCAAATCCGCTTAAACAAAAGCCAAATCAAGGGAGTCAAATTCAAAATCAAGATCAAATTTCACTAGAGCAACTTGCTTCACATGCCAAACTAATTGAACTATTGGGCCAAGAGATATCTTCACTCCAAAATCAATACAATCTTCCATTGGTTAATCCATGTCATCAAAACATTGAGTTGTGTCCACAACCACAACAATATCTCCAAGGTCAAGAAGTTAGATATCAAGGTCAACCACATCAACAAATCCAACCCCCACATGTCAAAGATCAATCACCACATCTCCAAAATCAATCACCAAAAAGTCAACTTAAAGTGCAAATATCACAAAGAAACAAGCGACAATACACACCACTTGGAAGACCAATCGAATCAGTCTTGCAACAATTGGTACAAGAAAATCTCATCAAGCTTCCCATCTATGGGAACTATCAAGAACCCCTAGTTAAACCACCAGGGAATAATGAGGAGCACCATTGTGATTATCACAAAACAAAGGGACACACAACATTAAGTTGTATTCGACTAAAAAATCTCATCCAAGACCTAATTGATCAAAAGATAATTGCTATTGGGGACAATGATAGCATTGTCAATCTCTCCACCGCAATTGTTGAAAAAAATGATCAAGATCAATCCATGAATAAAGAAACTTTCACCTCATCTAATGAGGCATTGACCAATAATCATGTTGAAAATGTCTCTACATTACCTAATGGGTTAAAGGGAATATCTCAAGAAGTTATCCTAAAGCATGATCAAAATATTTCACCAAGGTCTAGCAATGGTCCTTTCCAAGAAATATTGACCCCCTTTGACCTCATGGTTACAGATACTAAAGGAATCTTGAACTCAACACTTGAGTATATTGAACCATTCCCCATACCTAATGATGAAATCCAAGAACTCTTTGTAAGCAAGCCATACTTTGAAACTGATCCATGTCAAGAAATTGATCCAAAGCATGTCGAAAGCAACTCCGAAATCATTCAAGATCAAGAATTTGTATCTTCAAGATACTACAACAATCTAATGGACACTCTCCTATCTATACAAGATATCGTAAAGGATGATCACATTGGCATAGCACATACTCCTCCATCTACCCATGCGATGCTTTCTATGGATGGACACGTAGATGATCTTCATCTAGAACAAAATTTTGTTACACACAAAGAGCAGATTATCAACTCATACAGTCAAACTGAGTTATCAACATCAAGATCAGATATGTCCCAAACTCAAACTAAGGACATCATGAATAAAGATATCCATCATTATCCACTCAAGGAAACAAGTCAGATAGAACATCCAGAGTTAGCAGAGCAGCAAATTGAAAGAACATCACCTACGGTGGTCATCTATCAGAGAACATTTATTGAACAAGAGTTCTTGGAACAAGCGAAATCAAAGCATGAAGGTACTACTACCACCATACTGGGGGCAACTTTGTCTCAAGAAAACATTTACATAGGGAGCATGAAGAATCCTTATAATGAAGCTAGTGTCAATACTACAACCAGCCATGCCATGAAACGTCATCCACCCATTACCCCATCCATGAATTGGGACCAATGTCAAAAGAAAGAATTGAATCAAAGAATGAAGAATGCTATCAAAGAAAAAGAAGCAAAGCATAATGGACAAATCAAATACATATGGATACCAAAGAATACAAAGAAAGATCATCCCTATCACACTCCATTAGTCAAAGAAACTATGGGGCAAAATCAACAAGGGAAAAGTATCAATCAAGAATGTCTGCAAAAGAAAAAGCAGGCTTTCCAAGCGATGTACAAAGTATATCGAGCAGTTGGTCCCAATTCCATGCACACTTCCGTATCCACCCATCATTGCTCATCTTCCCAAGTTTGGAGAGTCAAAGGTTCCAAACTATCAACCAATCCATCTCTTATCCCTAAACACACTCCATCCATGCCTCCATGCATAATATCCAATTCTTACATTGACCGTGTATTGGCGATGACCCTTCATCATAAGGATTATGAAGGCACTTTATCAAGATGTGCGCACCAAGACAGAGTTAACTCTGGTATTGACGAAGTAGATCAAGAATCCCAAAAGCTGCATTCAAGTGCACGTATCTTAGCAAAGCAGCTCCTTCAGGCAGGATACCGATGGCACATCATGATAGGAGCATCTATATCAACACTACCAGGTGGTTTAGCATGAATCTTTCAAAAAAATACAAAAAAATCAAAAAAAAAAATGAAAATCCAAAAAAAAGGATTGAAAATAGTAAAGAGAAAAAAAATCCTCCTCTAGTGAAAACCACTATGGTGGCACTTTGGGCAAGACCATGATGAAAACCTGGCAAACAGGCATCATGTGTAGAATCGAGCATCTACGTGCGCCACTTCAGGTGAAAGCATCTCATCCCATCCATAATAAATCGAGCATTCCATCCATCTTATCCATAATAAATCCATTTCATCCATGAACCATTTATCCAATCCATTCACATATATTTGCATCCATCATCTTAGTCATCTTGATCTTGACAAAATTTTGGGGCATGCTTTACTCTTGCTTATGGTAAACATCTTGACATGGGTCATTTTCATTTATCCCATCCTATGCAACGTTATCTGAGCCATGAAGCATTATCCAATGAGAATTATTTATCCAAACACCTTATCTTATCATAATCTAATCCATACCCATCCATCCATACACCTATCCAAGCATCCATCCCATCACATCCCATACATTGCTAGACAATGGGGGCAAATATGTACATCTTGCTTCGAGAATAAATCGAGGTCTATATCCTTCGATTTATGTGGCGATCTGAACATTGGAAAACATGAAATCAAATTGGTCAACCACTTGTGAATAAAAATCTGAGTCACTAGCCCATGGCATATTTTGATGAAAAAATGTTCCTTATCAAGTGTCATCTTTCATCGAACATCAATCCAAGAAATCACTATCAGTTGCATCTAATTCGCACATCAAACGTCACATCAAATCAAACAGATTTTGTTCCAAATCAAGCTTCATCAATCATGGTCAATCAAAATCCAATCAAGAAATCATCAAGATATCCTTGTGTTGCTTAACACTATCCTTTCATTGTTGTGCATCCTCAACAATGATTATCATCATCAGTCTTGATCAAATCATCATCAATCCATCATCATCTTGGGGATATCATTCCCAATCATTGTGCTTCTTAACACTATCCTTGCATTGTTGTGCATCCTCAACAATGTTATCATCATCAATCCCAATCAATCAATCCTTGCATTGTTGTGTATTCTCGAAAATGTTATCATCATCAATCTTGATCAATCAAATCCTTGCATTGTTGTGCATCCTCAATAATGTTATCATCATCATCAATCCATCGATTTGATCAGTCAACCTTAGCTTGGTTTTCAACAAAATCCTAAACAGAGCACTGATATCGTCACACACATCCATATCGAAATTGTCAAAATCATGCAAAAATCCAAAAACATTAGAAAATCAAAAAATCCAAAACATCCAAAACATATCAAAAATCCAAAAACACTCAAAAAGCGAAAACATCAAAACATTGAAATCCAACTCGTCATCTCTAAGCTTAACGTAAGCAAGGCTAATCTTTGATCAGCCCCCGAGACATCAAAATCCAAAAACATTGAAAAACATCAAAATCCAAAAACATTCAAAAAACATCAAAATCCAAAAACATTTGAAAAACACAAAATCCCAAAAACATTGGAAAACTAAAATCAAAACATCGAAAAATCCAAAAATACCAAAAATAGCCTCAAAACATTCCAAAAATGTCAAGAACATCCAAATATTTGAAAAATCCACCCGTCTCATTTCGCTTTCACTCGAAATAATCAATCATCCATAATAAACTAATCATCACCTTCATCCTTTGGCAACGCAAACAGAAACAATCATAGCAGGCAACAAAATCAAGCTTCAATCGTAAAATCAAAATCAAAACAATGAACCATTGAACACAAAATCAAACTCTTGATCAATCACAAACATGTCAGTCAACCTTATATCAACAGCCTATCAATCAACTTATCAAACCATCACCATCCTATACAATGCATGTCCTAGGATATATCGTTCCAACAATGGGCATCATTTTGGATATCACCTTGGATTCTTATCCTATCAAAACAAATCCCTTTGGCTAGAGGTATGAAGAACATTGGCTTGTTTGTGTACTTGATCTTTTCTTTTGATTTATCTTATTGCACTCATTCCAAGGACCTCTCGATGATATCCGAACAAAGGATTTAGAGAGATAGGAATGGGGAAACAATCATTATCTTTTGTCTGCTATGCTTGTTGGACGTTCTTGTAAAATAACTTGGCGAATACTTGCTTTGTTAGGTATGCCCTAGCAAGGTTTCTGTATGTCAAGTGTGAACAAGAATACTCCTATCTATTTGTTGAGTCAAATTCCATCACACTAGGTACAACGCCATCCTGGTTCTTGATACCTTGATGCATCGTACCTATGTGTGTTATCAAACATAAAGTAAGTGACCCTTTGAAATCCCAATCCTTGATAAGAAAATCATCATCATTTATCATCATCATCATCTATCATCATCATCTCTAATAAAGTCTCAACCAATCATGGACTTGTTTGATCCTCTTGTCATCATCTCATTTCCACGCTAACATTGCATCATGAATAGTCCATCATGCATCCATCCTACATCCACAAACCGTTAGCATGCATCCATATTGCATACATCATGCATCCATCTTGCATCCATCATGCATCCATCCTACATTTACAAACCATCAATATTATGCATATCTTCTCATACAACATATCATCATCATAATATAGATTTGTTAGTCTAAGCATCTGCATAAAACATCCATCACATAATAATAACATCTCATATCATAACATCATTTAAGTTGTTTAGGATAATATAGATTTTTTATTCTAAGCATCTTAAAATCATCTCATTTGCATCATCGTCCATAACAATCCATTTTGAACCTCTTTATCATGAGATCGACCCTCAAATTGAATCTTTTCGCTCGATCTCTCGAGGGGGCAATGTACCAATGTACTTCTTTCTGCTGGGGCATCCGAAAAATAAGAAATTTTTTTAATTTTGATCACGGCAAGTTATTCTTTGAACCAACGCAACAAGTACATTGCTTCAAAGAGGGGAAAAATGTAGACACATCAAATTTTCATTATGCATATTCATCCGCTCATTGCATTTGATCAAAATCACACTCATCCATTCATCAGGGTAAATTCATCAACTTAAATCAAATAAATCAAACTTGATCCTATCATCATCTCTTTGATTAAATAAATCAATCATTTATTTAATTAAATCTCAGAGCATCATTCATCTCCCTTTGATTTGATTTAAATCCCTAAATCAAGTCAAAGTGGTCAAATCAGCCTAATCATCATCCTAGCTAATTAATCCTGATTAAATCTAATGCTAATCTCATCCCACTTGCATTCTCTAGATTTGGCCACTTGCACATGAAATTGCATTTAAATTATTTATCAAAATCTTTATTTTCTACTTGGCATAAAGGAAGAATATTCTCCAGGTTTGAATCTCCCTCCAAGTGGACATGTACACCCAACAGAGCATTTATGAGGCCTTACATGCCTCTTACATGTCCCCTTCCAAAGTCAAACTCAGCATTTATTGCAAATTTGAATTCAAATTTTCCCTCTCATGGGTACTCTTCCCAAATCTTGCACAACCATTGGCCTATCATCACTTGACAAGTGGCCTTATCTTATTGGCTTGATCTTTGTCCCACATTGGTCCATTTTCAACACTTAGCATTTGAAAATCTTTAAATACAAGCTTCATCTTTGAGCAAATCCTCCACAATCTCTCCACAATTTTATGCAAGGTTACTCTCTTCATTTGAGATTTGATCTTGTTCATCATCACTCCATCATCTCCATTTACATTTTATCATCTTGAGCTTTGATCAAGGATTGGGAAAGGGTCACTAGCACATGTGACACCAATCCACTATGGATAGAGTTTTGACTATGCTTTTATATGCTTACATTTGATTATCTTTGTTTATATAATTTGCATGTTTCATTATAGTCAAGTATTTCATAGGGATTTCAAATCTAATGTTTTGCAAAGGACTAACATGATGATATTATGTTAAAATTGTTAACCATTTGCAGATTTGATGTCCACAGTACTAACCAGTTTGGAATCATCCATTCCAAATTTCTTCAACAACTCTTTTACATACTTAGATTGTTAAATGGATATCCCTTTATCAGTTTGATTTACTTGAAGACCAAGAAATAAATTCAATTTACCAATCATAGACATCTCAAATTCTTTTTGCATCTCTTCAGCAAAATTTTTACACATGCCTTCATTACCACTGAAAATGATATCATCAACATATACAACTACTATCAACATTTTTTTACTTGCACTTTAAAGTGCAAATTTTTGTCAGTAGAGCCTTTGCAGAAACCTTGTGTTTACAGGTATCTATCCAATCTTGCATACCAAGCTCTAGGAGCTTGCTTCAATCCATACAACACCTACAACTTACAAACCATGTCCAATTTTTCAGATAACTAAAACCCTTTAGGCTGTTCCATGTACACTTCTTCTTCCAATTCACCATTTAGAAATGCTGACTTAACATCCATTTGATATACTTTGAAATCCTTGCGAGTAGAAAATGCCAAAAACATCCTACTAGCTTCCATTCTAGCCATAGGGGAAAATGTTTCTTCAAAGTCTATGCCTTCAACTTGTGAATATCCCTTGCATACAAGTCTTTCCTAATTCCTTACAACTTCACTTTCATTCAACTTATTCCAGAACACCCATTTTGAACCAATTACATTCTTATTCACAGGCCTAGGGACTAGTTCCCATGTTTGATTCTTTTCTATCTACTACAACTCTTCTTTCATAGCTTTCATCCAACTCTCATCTTCACATGCTTCACTTATAGACTTAGGTTCAATTTTAGAAAGTAAACACATATTTACCTCAGCTACTACTTTACTTCTTGTATTCACACCTTCACTCTTATCTCCAATTATCTTTTCTTCTGAATGATTCTTTTGTACATACTTAGGAGTCTTAACAACAAGTTCTAGTTCATTCTCGTCTTCTTCTTCTTCAGTCTGTTCTTCTTTCTATTCTTCTTCCTTTTCCTTATTCTCCTCAAGTTCATGTCCATAGATAGAATCATCAAGTTCAACTTCACTTATCTCAATAGGTCTACGTATGTCTTCATCAACTTTCACATTAGCACTTTCAACAATCTTTCTCAATCTTTTATTAAATCATCTATATGCTTTACTAGTAGTAGAGTATCTAAGAAAAATTCCTTCATCACACCTAGCATCAAACTTTCCAATATTTTCATCATCTCTTTTAATGTAACATCTGCTTCCAAATACCTTAAAGTACTTCATAGTAGGAGTCTTACCAGTCCATAACTCAAAAGGAGTCTTTGTGTTGTTGCTTCTAATCTGAACTCTATTAAGAACATAAACAACAATGTGTATTGCCTCTCTCCAGTACACGTCTGATACATTTGATTATTTCATCATGGTTCTTGCAACTTCTTGTACTATCCTATTTTTCCTCTCAACTACCCCATTCTATAGAGGGGTTCTCAAAGTAGAAAACAATTTATGCCATGCAGTTCACAGAATGTAATAAACTCACTAGAAGTGAATTCTCCACCTCTATAAGAGCTCAAACATTTGATTTTCAAATTTACTTGATTTTCCACTCTTTTTTTGAACACTTTAAACCTATCAAGAGCCTGAGTCTTTTCTATAAGAAAAGCAACCCATGTCATTCGATTATAATCATCAATAAGAAGCATGAAATACCTGTCACTATTTAGGCTTCCTATTCTAGTAGGACCATAGAGATCAGTGTGAACTAGCTCCAACATTCTAGTAGTAGAGTTCTCTTTTCCCTTAAAGCTACATCTTGTCTGTTTCCCCAATTGACAACTTCTACAAATAGTATTAGTAGGTCTTCTGATTCTAGGTATCCCTTGAACAATTTCTTTTGAACTGATTTTGAGAAAATTATCAAAATTTACATGTCCCATTCTCTGGTTCCATAACCAACTTTCACTGACTTGAGATACAAGGCACTGACCATCAACTCCCTTAAGCTAATAGATGTTTCCATGAGTTATCCTTCCAGCAAAAACCATATCTCTATTCTGAGACCCTTTTTTTATTTCACAGGTATTATTTTGAAACACAAGTTTAAAACCATTGCTACACATCTAACCAACACTCAAAAGGTTATCCCTCAAACCCTTCACATAATATAAATCATCAGTGTCATACACTCCATCAAAACTAATTGAACCTTCCCCACAAAACTTAGCTCCTGAATCATTACCAAACATGACTAAACCACCATCATACTTTTCAAGTTTAGTGAACTTACTCTTCTCTCCAGTCATGTGATTAGAACATCCACTATCAATTACCGAGTAGTCTTCATCCTACCTTGCATGAAAAGCGTAACCAAAGTACCTTCCATCCTATTCCTCTTATTCTTTGGAGCCTTCTTTCTTGCACATTTTCTAGGGTTAGCAGATATAGATTTACTTTCCAAAGCTAAGAATAAGCATTCACTATCATCAACCTCATTTTCAGATTCATCATTAAAAAATTTGGTTTCTTCTTTAACATAATACAAGTTCTTGTATTTCTTATCCTTCCTATCCTTATCTTTATAATCCTTGTTCTTCTTATGTATAGCTCTATTCAGACATCTTGAAGCATAATGACCAATATTTCCACAACTAAAACATTTAAAGGGAAACATACCTTTATACTTTTTGATACCTTTCTTCAACTTCCTGGTGAAGCTCGCTTCCAACTCATCTGAACCATCACTCTCTAGATCATCTCCAATCTTCATTTCCTTAAACTTTTTCTTTGTCTATTATTCTTTCCTATCTTCTTTCCTGAACTTTCTCATCTCAAATGCTTGCAAGGTGTCGAACAACCGTTCTTTAGTATACTTCGTAGGATCATACATCTCTTCAATAACTAAGATCTTATCACTATAGCAATTTACTAGGGTGATCAGGATCTTCTCAATAATATCTTCATCGGTCAGCTTTCCCCCTTGATTCTTAACTTCATTTGTTGTCATCTCAACCCTCTAGAAATAACTTGTAAACTCTTCACCTTCTTCCATTTTCAAATTTTCAAATTTTTGCTTTGCCACCAACTTCTTCATCAATTTTACTCTTTCATTTCCCTCATACAGTTCTTCCAAATTCATCTAGACGTCATAAGCAGTATCTAAAGAAAGAACCTTTGTTCACTTAGTTTTAGATAAAGCACTGTAAATAGCATACCTCACTTTCTCATTCTCCTCATAAGAAGAAACTACATCTATAGAAGTAGGACCATTTGCTGAAGGAGTATACTTCACCTCAATAGCCTTCCAGGTCTTGTAATGAAGAGAAATAATGTATCCTCTCATCTTCACTTTCCAATCACTGTAATCAAATCCATCAAACATAGGGATTTCCAACTTATGCGCCAATAGATCTTCCTTAATCGGTTAAGCTCTACACCAAGGAACCAAGGCTCTGATATCAATTGTTAAATAGGTGCATGACAATTGAGAGGGGGGTGAATCAGTTTTCACAAAATTCAATCTTAAAAACTTCAACACTTATCAACTCCACAACCACACTATTATGTTATTAAGTATGAGCATGAAACACAAATAACAGAAAGAAAATCAACCTAATGAACATAGATTTTTATGTGGAAAACCTAATGAGTGAAAAACCACAGTGAGGGTTAACTCACAATATAAAGAGATTATAAAAATGAATATAGAGGCTCACTACCAAGGGATCACTTCCCAAAAGAGGACTCACTATCCAAGTAGAAAGGCTCACTGCCTATAGAAAGGACTCACTATACAACAGGGAGGCTCAATACCTACAAATACAAAAGATAAAAAAAGATCCACCACAACAATTAACACACATCCACAACCTTGAATAAAGGATTGCAAAAACCTTTAGTTTGCTGCCTTCAGGAATCCAACACAGTGAAGAACTGCTACCTCAACACACTTTCACACACTTTTTCTCTTATGATTTGTGGCTTACTTCATCACTTTGTATGACTGTTTCATACAAATCTTCACAATTTGACTTGTATTTATACCATCTTCTACCTTAGAACCTTTCTCCAAGGTCAAACACAAAGACCTCATTTCATAAATTCAAATTAGGTCAAAAACTCAACATTCTTGTGGTGGAAAGGAATGAGAGTGGACCAATAAAACATTTAACCAAGACCAAAAATAAAAATTATTGGATCAACCAAACACTACCTTAATTAAATTTTATTCTTCGAATGAAGTGTAAACACTAGGTTGTCCAAACCTAATGAAAACACAACTGAACATTGATCTACATGCTTCCCAACAAGAAGATGATACATACACTACAACACGCTTCATTATGCACAAAAATACATCTCAGATTCTTCTAGATACATTTGTGGAAAGAGAAAAAAACTTCAAACATTGAACACCTTCCAGTAGTCCATCCATACTATGCAAACATACACAAGAACACTAAAAACATGAATTCCGTACCACCAAACCTCAAACTTCTTTGCTAGAACCTAGAGAACACCTTCACAAGACATATCCTAGATCCACAAGATCTAAAAAAAATAGCAAAGGACTACGGAGTAGAAACATTTCTCCCATTCCACAAAAGACCAACTCTTCCAGAATAGTTCACACACCAGTGAGTGTAACTTCCTTATACCATCACACCAGAAGCTAAGACTCAAGAGATATCACCACTATACCATCATTATCAAACCTTCAGATCTGCACAAGCATAGGATCAACACAGGAGAAACGCGAAGCACATACTGGAGCACATTCTGAGCACACTCAACATTCTGACTTCTATTATTTATTAATTTTCTCAAAAGCACTTGGAAACAGACCAATTCAACACATTTGTAACATCATAAAGATAGCTCCATGTACTCATAGCATCTCAACAGCATCTCAAGTAAACATGTACAATCTACAACATACTGTACAAACTGTGTTGACATCAATGACAACATTAATGACAAGACCACCAAACTAGCTCATACTTGCAATAGATGCAAACTAGTGATTTGTAAAATTTTGTCTATAGATTCTAAATATACTTTTTTCAAAAAAATTGGAATCATATTGCACTTCTTTTTCCATCTCCTTTGAAAACTAGTTTTTTTCAGTAAACACCATTTTTAAGGAGTGTCGCTCACCGTATAACACAATTTTTTTTCCATGAAGGATAAAATTATAATTTTTGGAATTTAGATTTGTAACTACAGTATATAGTGCTTTCAATTTTTTTCATAGTGTTTTATTGAATATTTTTTCTTAATCAAGTTTTAAAGTCAAACCAATTACAATTCAGAATAGGCAGACTATATAACACATAACTTTTTTTGTATGTATCGAAATGTAATTTTTTTTTTGTTCAATCAAGGACTTTAATATCTAGTGCATTCATATTTTTCCTAAAAAAAATTTGATAATCTTCTATTTTTCCACATGTGCAAAACAAAGAGAGCTTTTTTTGTGAAAAACCTACATTCACAAGAAATAAAAAATAAATATAATAAAAAATTAAATTTATTTAAAATTATACTTTTTGGGAAGCTTATAATAAGGACTACATAATAACAAAAAATAAATTTTAAATTAATTCATTTGATCCCCAAAAGGTAAATCAAAAGTGTTTTTTTTATTAACATTTTGATAGGTGTAAAGGAGACTCTGTTATAGGTATGGTTTAAAACTAGCGGGGTTCTATCCAAGGGGGTTTGATCTAAGGTAGTTTGATCAAACCCTCTTCAATTGGAATGTTGTAAATGGGAATTTTTAAGGCTTAAATCATTATATTTTCTAATATTATTTGATTTCAACAAAAAATCAGAATCTCGTAGAAATTGTAAACCAACTTTGCGGGATCACCCAAGGGGCTCTACATTTGAGGAGATAGAGCACAATGATGGGATTCCTATCTCACACTCTTGTTTCACTCAAGGAAACCCTAGATATCTCAACCCAAGGATGAAATGAGGGAAAGAGATTTGCTAAAGTTTGTCCTAGTGTATGATTAGAGACTAAAAGGGGGTTCACTAACAAGCTAGGGCTTGGAAACACAAATGACATGAAAGACCTAATTATGAAACTCAATGATATGCAAGACTACAATAAATGACATAGAAATGAATGCAAAATAGAATAGTGAATTGGAAGATCAGAGATGTGCACTTGGAAACCTATAGAAGCTTGAATGAAAGGATAAAATGTTGAAAATGTTGAATTTAAGGCCTACTAGGACTCATACGCCAAACTGGGTGGTTTGTACCAAAGTAGTGTTTTTGGGAAAGAACACAAATCTGGTAGAGACAAGTCTAGAACTCCTAAAAAACTACAAATTTTACTACACTAGGACTCATATGCCAAAAGCTACGTATCAGTCTTTCTTGGCTTTTTTGAAGGATCAAGATCTAAATCTGCTCTTCAACTTCTTCCTTGTCTTCTCAACCTAGTTTTTAGATATGAACTAGAAGATTTTTCTCTGTAGGTTTCCTTCAATGGTATTGTAAATAAGGTGACAACTTTAAAAACATTACATACTTGACAACTTCTTTCCAACCTTGCTCCTTAGAGACTCTTCAACCTATATCTTCAAAACACACACTAAAGAGAGGGAAAATGCTTTTTTGTTAGTGGAAAGTGACTTTCCTTGGTCAAACCCCATTTTTGTAATCAAACCTTGTAATGAAATCAAATGAGATAAAGGAATGATGAATGAACAAACTGAGATGTTGGAACACACCAAACCGTAGAAATAAAGTGTTACAAACATGTATGAAGTGGCTCTAATGGATGTAGATCTTGACTCTTGCTTGAATGATATGGATCTTGAATTGAATGCTTTCTTGAATCATAAAACCGTATATCATAATTGGTAGCTCAAAAATAAATATAATACATGATGACTTTGAAATGATGCTTGATGCTTGAATAATGCTTGAAAACACTTGATATTCAGCTCTTGAAGACTCTTGAATTCTCTTGTAAACACTTGAGTGCTCTTGTGAACTCAAATTCATTAGAATACATAAATACATGAAAACTTAGGAGAAACGGCCGACGAGAATAGATATATGGCCATACATACTTGCGATGAGCCGGCCCCTAGCAATTGATGCTGTCGTACCATACAATTACAATACCGGTCCATTCGGAACCATGATTCAGAACCGGCATTCAAAACAAACCATTCCAAACTAGTGACTAGTGGAGTGACCCAACCAGTCGGTTGTATATAGTAGGCCAAACTAGTGACTGGTGAAGTGACCCAACCGGTCCATTCCATTCCATACCGTATTGGAATGTAGTCCAGGCTACATTCATTATCTACATAACATGAGTGGCCCCCAGTTCTATATAGAGTATAGGGCCGTTGCCATATAGATATAGAGGGGTCCTCGGCCTCCTCCCCCTACCCCTACCTATTAGTATATAGATAGGGGAACCGAGAGAACTATAGATTAGATGGTTGGCGTGAGTGCCCCATAGATAGGGGGTTGCCATATCTCCATATCATATCCATCTATAGGGATAGGGATAGGGATAGGGATAGGGGGTTGGGGTCGAGCGCATAAATGACCCCATGGATATGCCTCCCCCGACTAGACTAGACTACAGATAGTTGTCCGGCTATCTATATATAGTAGGCCATATCTATATCTGAGCTAGGGGAGCATCCCCCAATGTTCAGATAGGGGCCCTTATCTGAACTATATGATATGGGGGCGGCTAGATAGAGATAGATTTGGGGGCGAGGCCCAGTTTAGTTCATATGGGACCGTTGAGCATCTCCATAGTTCAGATAGGCGTTGGCCCCTATCTGAACTATGGGCAGCTAGATAGACCTTATATTTATACTTGTTTATGCCAAATTTCCCAAAATTATAACACTACAAGCCCACATCAAATCTACAAGGATAAAATCTAGCCATTATTTTGAATTTAATTTAATTTTTAGCCACATGGGACCCATATGCCAAAAGTGGCATATGAGCCCCATTAGGCAAGGCTATGGGAACCATTTTTCAAGAAAAGATTAGATTCATGTAAAATATAGATCAGGGCCCCAAAAATTAGGTGGGACCCATATGCCCAAGGTGGCATATGAGTCCTAGATCACTAAATATGGGCCATACAATCCAAAAACACCTGAATTGTGATTTGATGCTAGTTTATGTCGGGATTATCCTTAGAAAGATTCATTAATTAAGGCTTGTGGGTGAAAAATATGGCCAAATAAGGCATAAAGAATCCCAATTAATAATGAAAACCCTAGATTAGTGTGAAAGTGTTAGGGGTGAGTGTAGGATCATGGGGGTCGAAAAAGTGGCGATAAAACCCAAAAGTGGTTGACGACATTTTTTTAGTCTAAATTTGATGAAACAAAAAGGGTTTATTGATAAATTTTTAGTGTTCCACCAATATAAGATATGAATTATTTGGAATTAAATAGATAATTATTGTTGATTTTCTGTGTGCATTCTAAATAAAGTCCTTGTAAGGAAAGCTAGATGCAGAAGCAACTCTCCTAACATCAAAAACTCAGGGAAGAATGTAGAGATACCTTTTAAATTTTACAATTATAGTCCAATTAAGATGCACTAGAAAGAGATTACTGAAACAGAGAAATAGAAAAACACATATGAACACCAGATATACATGGGAAAACCCTTACGGGAGAAAAACCCACCACACCAAGAGAAGTCACTTTGTATTATAGTAATAAAGATTACATACAGATATCTGACTTATCTTTCTGATGTCAATTTTCAACAGCATTGACCATGAACAACCTTGATACAAAACATTCACATTATAGTCTTCACAGAATAGAATTCATCCACTAATGATACAATCACATAGCAATCTATTGATTCATCGAACCCATCACAATCTGTAATCAATGAGTATAACCATGTCGCCCCTATCTGTCGAGCTTCCTCTCAGTAACGGCCGCAACAATCCAACTGCTAGCAGTTCCCATTCGGCTTCTCTGATTAGCCAATGACTCACCACATAGGATGGTCTTCTCTCGATCAAAGTGATCAACCTGTGTTGGCATGTCGATGAGACACTAACTGTGTCTCCCCAATGCCACAAGACTTAACTATCAATGTTGCCAAGAGTCATCCTTATCACCAAGATGTTACATCGAGTCCAAAGAGCTATCGCTCAGACTTCACCATGTCGCCAAGACCTCATACTGACGATCATCACATGTATTGCTATCGCAAAGACTTACCACTATCGGTGAAACATCATACCGAAGCTTCAAAGTCACATAGACATGAGTTTTCCACTTGGTGAGACAATTGTCTTTCACTGAGAGATCATACTGAGTCATTAAGGGTTCTACCAAAATGTTCAACATTTGGCAAGACATACCGCTATCGCTGAAATGTTACTCCGAGATCTTAAGTCATACCGAGCACCAAGCAACAGTCGGCAAGACTTTTGTCCATTGCTAAGACTTCATACTAAAGCCTTTGTGTCACCATGAAGACTCCAAGTGTATCCTGTTGGCAATACTTTCCTATTGGTAAGAATTCTTACCAAACACCCAAGACTCTCCCTGAAAGCTTTAACATAAAACATTATCTGCGAGACTTTAGCTATCGCTGGGACTTCACACTAAAGTAAACCTTGTGGCCAAGGGTCTCCCCGATATACGATATTAATGGCCTGATGGCCAAAGATCTCCACTCGATAGGAGGTCATACCGAACACAACATGTCATAGTGATAGGATCATTCAGTGAGACTGAAGCAAGGTCATAGCGACTTGAACTGTTCAACAAGATTCAAGCTACTAGTTGGCTAGACACAAAAGATGTCACACTGACTTGGCCCTTTCAGAGGTTTCAGCTTGTGGGATTGAGGCACATATTTCCAACAGTCCTAATTGATAGGCTAATTGAAAAAAATTATAATTCTTATACGATTTCACATTCTTTAAATCTGAAAGATGAAACACATTCTATGCTTCCCATACTATAGGATTAAAAAAACAATGATTTTCATAAATTTTTGACCAAGTTATGCTGGTCAAAAAAGCAAGTTTTAATATTTTTCAAAAATTTCTAATAAAAAATTCATAACTAATTATTTACTTGCAAAAAAGTAAAAAAAAAATGTGGCACATCCAAGCATGTGTGTGTCCTCTACTTATATTGAAACTTTCAAAAAAAAATTATGTTTTTCTTGTACTTAAGTTGGTCAGACATACACTTTCTTTTTATTTTTTCCCTGAAAATTTACTACTGCTATATTGAAATTTCAATTTTCCACAAAACATTTTCTTGTATATTTTTCAAATTATGTTAATATCCTATTGAAATATTTATGTCATGTTACCTAACTCTATTATTTTTAATTTTTAATGCCACTTAAGGACCTAGTTTGGACCCCCATGACCCTGTACTGACCCTAGGATACACTTTACAACAACCCAAAGAAGGTATTGTAATTAGGTTAGTTTCCTTTGCAATGCCCCAAGTCCTAATGTGAATGCATTAAACTCATTACAACACTAAATCAAGGCAACATTAAGCTCAAATTAACAAGGAGGGCCTAAACAAGTATGAAAATGTAAAGGGATACATTTTCTATAGCCACATTTAGCCCTCATTTTAGTGAGAGAAGGAACTTTCTTCCAACTCACACTAACATAGACAAACTCGCATCAACAGGGGTCCAAGTGTACTAGTGGTGGTAAGATAGGATGAAGATGATCAAGAGGAATGATCTAGTCCCTAGGATCAGAATCCTATGACAAACCAACATAGGCACAAAATAATGCACATGAAAACAATATAAGGAGCAACAACAAGGCACAAGCATACACTGCCAAAGACAGAGAAAAGAAAAACTAAACAAAAAGGGGTGGATCAAGCTTCGACCATTTCTCCTGTATGTTGTGGATCGTATCTAACTTGTTTGTCAAAGATGCACACTCAATCTGAGGAAATTGAACTCTAAGTTGTCTATTGGGTGAGTATCCAAAGAGGCGAGACATATACACACATGGCCGGTATGCGCTCACACACAAGCAAGTGGGTATGGGAAAGTCATTCTAATTTTTTCTTACATTTGACCATACAAGCTATACCTCGCAATGCTTTGATAAAGTTCTTGCACAAAAATAACTGTGAGCTTCATAGAGGCAAACAAATCTATATTCTCTGCTAACATGAACAATCAAGATGGCTCCATAGGCATAAAATTAATATTTATACAAAGTGACCATATAAACTAAAATTGTAACATGGTGTAGGGTATGTTCAAAGGGTTTTAACCCACTTCATATAGTTTAACTTAGGAACATTGGCCTAATATGCCAGAGGACCAATCAAAGAATATAAAATTCACTTAGGGACATAGTGTATTGCGTCAAGCCACTAAGAGATATAATACTAAGAGATCATGATCTGAAGGAGATCACACCCAATGTCACCACAAAGTGAAAGACACATTGCATGAAGTAAGAAGACTACACAATGAAACATGAAATGCAAAATAATAATGCCAATGTATGCCTCAAATTTAAATAAATTACTAAACACATGTGACAATTACTTTAAAAATATTAAATAATAGTATATGATAAAGAAGACATGAGAGCTAACTTAAATCCCTATTCAAGTCCTTAACATTTCAAATAAAACTACATCATAAAAAGGAAAGAGGTTTCCCCAAATGAAAATCAAACACACTTGGGGATCCATGGTTTGGGATTTAGTAATATTCTTGCACCACAATGTTTTAAGAGCTTCGGTGTCATCATTCCCAAAATACTCCATGGGAGCTAGCAAAAATGACACAAAGAGAGTGAAAACAAGAAACCTTTCAGGTCAACATGGAAGAGAAATGAAAGTCTCAACACCTTGCATCATCCCAAAAGGAAAACATAAGACCAAAAAAAAGATAAAGAAAAATATTTTGGGTCAACATGGAAGAGACATGAATGTCTCAATGCCTTGCATCATACCTAAAAGGAAAACACAAGACAAAATAAAAGATAAAACATTTATGACATAGAGAAGAATGCAGGTTCAAATAGAGGAATGCACAGAGGGAAACACCAAAGAAAATTTCATGGGGGATCACATTACGCAAATGAAATCACACAAAATAAAAAGAAATAATGTAAAATAATAGTAAGGCACATGCAAATCAACCTATTAGAAATTTTTCTGCATCCCAATCATGTTCATCATAAACAAAAGGCAGAGAGCTAGCCAAGGGACAATAGCAAGTGCCAAACTAGGATCACCACCAAGTTCAACACTCTTCCTAGCAGAATTATCATGTAATCTCATAGAAGACGGAAACAATATATTCAATTCATTATGCACCTCCTCGTCAATTTCAGCAATCTCCTCATCGTCATCTAAATTAGTCACAATAGGAAATCTAATGATAATGTCCAAAAAAGGGTTTAGCTCCTATTGCAGTTGCAGTATAGGATCTTTTTATTTTGGTGAAGAGGGAGACTCATCATGTATTGCTTCATTCAATTTGGGATGTTGATTTTCTTTTTGTGTCTCTTCATTAAGCCTTCAAGCAAGAGCACAAAGCCTACACATATGCTCTCTAGCATTTATGTTTCTTTTATTATGAATTTCAAGTTGTGTTTATGTAGGAGTGAGTTCATCAACCATAGGTTTATCTTTTTCCCTAAAGGGAGGAATGAAAGGAGCCATATGAGGCTGTTGGTTATTTGGAATTCCTTTAGGTTCGATCGTGGTATCATCAAGGATGGTAGGATTTTTTATAGGTTGAGGCATGTTTGTAAGGGATAGTTTCACTGTACATTTCACCTTTAACTTTTGATAGGATTTGAAAAAGAAGTCTTCTCAAGGTTTAATAGGTTTCATAGGCTTGGGTGAAAAGAAATCTAATGAAAAGTTCCCTTGGGAGGACAAAGGATTAAATCCATTATGATGCACAGTAAAGATTTCATTTTCAAAGGGAAAATTTGAGCATTTATGCATGACTGACGGGATAAATTCCATGGAGGGTAGCCATGGGTAACCAAGCTTCACATGGAATTGGTCTAATGTCAAAATGATGGAGAATGAGACATCTAATGTTTTCAATCCTATTTGTAAAGGTAAAGTGATTGATCCCATCTTAGGGCAAGCAAAACCATTATGTGTCTTTATCTATGCTTTTGGTTTATCATATGTTTTTTCATAGAGTTCATGCACAAGTATAAATTCCTTGGTGATCACATTCTCTCCATAGACAAGATCAATTAATATCCCATTAGTGGGCTTATCATTGATTTGGTCGGATATGTAAAGAGGACCATTAGGTGCATGTTTTAGAATATCTTTAGATGAGAAATAAATGTCAAAAGGATTTTTATTTTGTCCCTTACAATGTTGAGTTTTGACCAATGCAACCAAACCATTGATAGGATTTTGTTCTATAGGATCTTGTTGATCAATATCCATAGGATTTTGTTGAATTGTGTCCATGTTCTCATCATCCATGTCAATATTCATCACATCATTCTTTGAAGTTTCACTAGCTCTAACAAATGAAATATTGTGTTTTGGCATAGGGTTGGTAAATATTTGGAAGTTTTGGTTGGGATGGGCAACAAAATTATTTCCTTGATCATTAACACCTTTCAACTAAAAGATGATCAAAATCAATGAGGTCTTGCCCAAGATGTTTAAGATGCTTACAATATTTTGTGTCATATCCATTTTGTTGGTGATAATGGAAATAATAATTCAATCTAAAGTTCATAGGTAGAGGATTATTAGGATTGAGAGTCTTAACGGGAGATAAGGTGATCATATTTTGTTATAAAAGTTGTGACATTGTGTTATGCAGGGTATTGGGTAAGGGAGTGAATTGCCTAATCAAGATCCCAAAATGTGAAAGGAGTTGTCTTCCTTATAGTAGCTACTTGGGTATCAACATGTTGATTTGTTTGTTGAGAGTGATTTAGTTGAAGGAAGCATTTATTTTGTTTTTCTAAAAGGTTGGTAAATTTTTTGGTTTGTGGATTTGGACTTCTCAGGTCGGCTAGAGATGGGTTTTGTTTCATGACTACTAATCAAATTTTGATAATCACGAAGGGTAGAGCACAAGTGCATGAAGGAGGGGAAATTCATCATGGTACACTTATCTTGTATCTTAGTTTACAAGTTCTCAATGAACATCCTTTGAAGGTGAGGGTCGAGAATCTTCACATTGATTTGGGATCAAACCTATTGATAGCGTGAAATAAAGTTGGTAATATTTTCCTCTTCTTTTTACATGCATCTCATCAAATCAACTAAGGTCATTTTAGGAGTCATGCACTTGGAAATGGTTTATAAAAGCCTCAAAATTTTCATTAAATGAATTAAATGAGTTATTCGGTAATGAGGAAAACCATTCTAAGGGGGTATCCTTCAAGGATCTAGGGAAAATCTTAGCCAAGAGCTTACCCTTATTAATGAAGTCACTACATAGGGAAATATAAGTGGAAACATGGTTAGAAGGATCTCCTTTTCCCCCATATTTCTCAAATATAGGAACCTCTATACCTTGTGGCATCGATTTTCTCAAAATCTCTAGGGATAAGGGTGTTAGAACACAATGATCAATCTACTGAGAGGGGGGTGAATCAATAGAAACTAAAACTTTAGCCCTCAAAACCTTTATGCAGATTACTTCCTTAAATCCAAATACCTTGTGCAGTTTTCTTATTCAACTTTTATTGTGTAGATTGAAACCTAAATATGTAAACATAATAATGCAAATAGAAAATCAACACAAATGCCCAAAACACCAGATATATGTGGAAAAC